>VYZT01037783.1:33223-81423 GCA_013400735.1 Pomatostomus ruficeps | reverse complement strand
TCCATTAAAATGTTATCAACTCTGAAAGGATTTACTTGTGCATTTTAAAATATCATGCCTGTAGTAAATCACTTCTGAAGCAAGTGGTGTTAGTTATAACATTAATGACCATACAAAGCAAGACCAGGCATTCAGTCACCCAGACAAAATTCAGTTTCTCGTATACTTGGGAACAAGCTCAGATTACGAGGGTGATAAAATACCCGCAGAGCCCAGAGCAGGGCTGAGTACCAGGAGGCAGGTACAGGTTTAGGCTGCTACAGGACTGATGGTCAGTACCTGCTCAGCCATTTATCAGCTGCAGAAATTTAACCAGGACACAGTGTGTAAGTCCCCGGACACAGAGATGCACCTCCAGCGCTGTCACCACCATGGCATCGCTATGCTGACAGAACCAGGCCTTAAAGGGAACTCCAGCAAGGCTGACACGATTTCAGCACCTTGTTTATGTAACAAGCACACCACTCAAGGCACGCTGCACTTGCACTCTTTCGGACTCTGTCATGGCCACATCTCACTCTGCCCATTTCAGCATCAACCACACTTAGGAAGTTACATGAACTGCCAGAAGAAATTTAGAAGAAAGAGTGCTGGTTAAGGTGAGGTTATTCAACCCCAGTACTGATGGACGCACACAAATAACACCAAGAAAAATATGACAGTTAAAAGGCCACTACTTATTCCACACTGTAAATAGAAAGCCTTAAATGGAAATTTTTAAATACTTGATATAACTTTCTTTTAACAATACTTGATCTGTTTTGCCTTTCATAGGCAGAACAGATTTGATCAAATAAAAGCTTCCCACTAATATGATATGACAAAACAGGAGTAATTACAGAACTTTAAAGTATCACTTTTTGCATAGGAATAATTTTAATTTATGAAATGTACTTTTGTTTATAATATATAAGTAAAACAATGTATAAATATACAAAAAATTTAGTATCTAAAGAGTCAGTTTTATTTAACATAGGATTTTAGAAACTTGCCACATATACACCCAATAAAACAGGAAATAAATGCAAGATTGGTGGCTTTGCTTCACTAGCTGCAGTAAAAATCAGAAGCCACAGAAGTTCAGCTAGCACTGCAATTACTGTTGGGTGGGAATTGGAGATCCCTGGCAGGGGACTTAGATTTGTCTGTGCATTGGATTATCTGTCCCAAGAGCAATTTTTGTGGCCAAGAGACACAGCAGCATCATTTCTGAATGGCAGTGGGGCCCAGCCACTGCAGAGCTGGGGTAACGGTAAGACAGCAGCTGCTGTAACCTTGGTGCTGCAACAGAGACAGTGAAGTGGCTCTAGGAAGTCCAAGGGTTCCCTTTTGCCACCTGAACAGTTAATGCCTCACACTCATGTCATGTAATGATACAAAGAACAGATTTAGCTCCAAATAATTATTTCAGTGGTTTCCTTCTAGCTAGCTCAGGTGTAATTTGAATGTTGCAGCCTCACTTAGGAAACCAAATTCGTTTTGCTGGAAGGACTGGGGAAGAGACCAAGGAAGTATATACTGAATGTTCCTGGAATACTGTCATCATAGTCTGCATGTCAAATACATGCTTATCCATCTTTGTGATGTAAAAGGAACAATTCATAACACTTCTGTCATTTGTCAGTGCAGTACAAGCACCACTCTGATTACAGCCTACATTTTATGTTCATACATAACAATTGTCAAGGTAACAATGGACTAAAAACGTTGTATAGAACTAATATTTTGTAGAAATTTGTACAAAGTAAAAAAATCAAAACCACACAAAAATGAGGACTAGTGATATTAAAGAACTTAATATTCAAATAGCTGGGACTTAGTTCATGTTGTGGATGTTGCAAAATAAAAAGTTTCACAGCAAACTGCTTTGCACAGCAATTGCGCAGGTTGTGCAGTAATATACAGGTTAGCTGTTTGATATCAAACACAGGTGACTAAACTGCATCCTCTAAAAGGCTAAAAATATTTCGATTTTTCAGCGTAGCAGTGTATTAGTCTGAAAAATGCCATCCTCCAACACATGGGAGTGAGACTGCTGTAACTCAAGCTGCCAGAGTGTGTCATACTAAGTAACGGGGAAAAAAGTCAGTTAATAACTCTTAAGCATGTTCAAGACTTATTTCCTGATTTTGCTATCTAAAGAGCTTCTATGAAATGACTAATTGATATATTCAGTGTTAAGACTATGCCTTCTTAAAGAGTTTCCCATTCAGGAGTCAACTGGTTTGTGCATATGTGCACGAGCAAGTATTAGAGGAGTGACAGATTTTAATTAAACTATAATGTGTGTGTAAGCTCATACCAGATACTGCTATTTGATTGTGATACTGGATGCTCACATCTTTTTGGGTTTTTTCACTAACATTTTCAAGCTTGAACAGAAAACAACCCAGGTACAAAGCTGTGAGTAGTGTTTATTCTTCAGTGAGAAGCAAATATGAGAAAAACAGGAAATTGGAGGGCCAGAAGTTGAGAAACCACAACAAAAGCTTAATTCTTGTTAAATAGCACAAGTCCTTGGTGAGCCAGAAGATATTTACTCAAGTTACAGTTTAGCAAAGCCCAATAGCAAATTGTTTTAGAGATAAGGTCATATGATTGACCACCTCAGCTTCTTCCAACAATTATTGAGCAAATGGAAAGTAATGAGAGCTGACTGAAATGCACAAAATCAAACTGAGGTGACAGGATCAATCCCAGGTAATGGTTGTATCAGTAATTCAGCCAAATGCTTCCCCATCTCACTCCTAATTATTTCATGGTCATTTACAAAAGAAGTTGAGCAGATTACATTGAGATTGTATTTATGAGCATTTCTCATTCATCTGCGTCCCTTACAAGGTAACGCAAACTCTTCAAAAAAAGACAGTATTTTACAAGCAGCACAAAGAAATATTTATTTCAGGAATCTTGAGATATTTACTGCATTTACTATATTGAAATGCTGGATTTTCTACTGTACTTGCCTCAAAGTGTCTCAAAAGCAAGTCTTCTTTAATGACCAGCTACTTTAGAAATACTTGACCAAAATCAGAGAAATTAAAGGTGGGACGAGACATGAAGTCTTATCTTTTACACCAAAGGAGGCTAACCCTGATGAAAAATTCATCTAACTTGTTTTCAAGAAACTTCTGTGAAGGAAAGGCTTTTTCCAACTGGCCCTGGGTAAACCTTCTGATAGTTTCACCATCCTAACAGCTGAACTTGTTTACCAAATATCTAAGCTAATTGTCTAAGCTAATTGTCTAAACCAAGCCAACTTTTTGTTCTTCCTCCAGCCAAGATCAAAAGATATGACTGAATCACTTTCTATACTAGAAATAGGATTTGAATCCATGCACTAATTATTTTCATACTGAAATGATTAAAAACTAAATAATGAACTAAACTTCCTTTAATACTTTGTTAATTCTGGTAGTTATGACATGAAGGAAAGCTGTTAGAAAGTTAAGATGGCAAAAAAAGCTTTCAAAAGCTAAAGATAAAAATGAAAAGTTTTTCCAACATTTGCAATTCAGCCCCTTAGGTGAACATTCAAGTTTAATTCAATACCAGTGGTTTTGCTGCTATAGAAATATAGAATAGAGCAGAAAGAAGAGCCTAACTCTTCTAAATCCCAGTTCAGTTTTCTCTTCTTCCCCTGAGAAGATCAGCACTACTACTAGCTGTTACTCTTAGCACCAGCAGAAATCACCCCATGCAAATTACCATCTGATGCTAAAAATGGTACTTGATTCTCTCAATCATATGACTGACAACCGGCACAGTGATCAAGGGACTGTGAAATGTAAATCATTCTTTTTCTGACCAGGAGAAATAAAACAAGTCTAGAAATCACCATTTCTTCCAGGCTACTCTCAATCCTTCCTCACTGGGCTGTAGGACGTGAGTTTCTGCTGTTAATGCTCCAGTTGCCTTTGGTCTGGGAGAACCAGGAGACACGGAAGACATCCATGTATGTGTCCAAATGTCTGCTACCTTAGTTCAGGCTACATGGACTATTGAGCAAGTAGCATGAGGCACCGCCCTGATGAAGGTCACCCCTGCCAAATTTCAAGGTATTGTCCAGAAGCTGGACAGGATAACACTACATAAAACAAGGCAACATACTTGCAGAAATGCTTGACACTTTCTGCAGTACAGAAAGAAAAATAAACGACCAAGGGAAAATGGCAGTGCATAATTTAATTCCAAGTATTCAAAATCCGACAGAATTCAGCAGGACGAGTAACAGGAGATACAGACCACGGGGTATGAGACAAGCTTTCTTAGGGAGCACCACAGTCACTTTTGCCTACATCGTACAAACAGATGAATACATTTAACAATTGCTTGTTAATAATGGACTGCCCTGAAGGGCTGCTTTGCTATGGGAACAACCATCCCACATCAAAAGAACCTCATTTGTATATCAAAGGAGAAATTACACTCAATAATAATGTTTCTTTGAATTGGCACCTAAAAATAGTATTGGACAAACTTAACTTTTGGTCTGAAGACTTTTGAAGGGAGAAGTGATTTTCATTATAGCCAAAAAACAAAAAGAAAACACATTTTGACTCGACATACTGCAAATACCATAGGAAAGAACAGAAACTAATTTTAACTATGTGGTGTGAGGACGTGGGTGTGAAAAAGGGGAAGACTACTTCTTACACGTACTTCAAAACCTCTCAGCAACATCAAAGGAAAAGCATGCCACATTCTTCCAAGAGGTGTTTGTTTACACTCCAAGAGCAGCTTATGGTGCGTAGGACTCCCAATCCCATAGAGGAACGTGCTTCTGTCAATACTGAGATCCTCTCACACTTTCCTATTTACTCCTCAAAGACCTTTTTATTTCACCAGCCCCATATGAAAGCTCACTAGATACTCAAGAGGTGCACAGTCCCGCACCATTGATGCCTGCTTTGCCCACTCGACAGAATATTAAATATCACATTGCTTACTCTCTCCCCACTGCCTTGCCCTTTCCACAAGCACTTCGGTGCTCTCTGCAGAGTTTTGCTACTTCATTCAACACTGTCCACAAAGTCTGAAGTAGCTTAGTCGTGGGCTTTATGTCACTTACCAATGATGGCATGGCTTTATGTCACACACAGCACTTTCAGGCCTTTCACTAATCCCCATTCTTCTTTTCATCTAAGCCCTATGTTACTCGAGAATTTGACAGGAGGAAGTTTCATACAGACAAGGCCTTCTAAAACCAAGCTGCCACTGGCTGTTGATGCCCAGATGAAATACAGAAGAGTAGAGCTTTCATCTGTCAAAGGCTGCACAAACTGTAATGCAAGCCCCCAGTCTTTTTCTCTAAATAAGGGCAGAACTGAGAGCTCAAGGTTCAAACTCACTTGAGTCTTTAAACACCACAGAAGTACCTTGAACAAACAGCCAAGTGCTACAAGCAAGGATGGACACACACAGCTTCCCATTTTACCTCTGTGTATGAAAATCACAAGAAGATGTTAAAACTTTTCTGAACAGATACTAATACTAATTCTACAATTAAGGAAGGTAGGGCTACCAGTTTTTAAATCCAGTACAAAACTTCAACTCAATTGGTTAAATTTAAGCAATATAAACATTTCTGCTTGAGAAAAAATCAAATCACATGGTGACTCTTGTCACCAGTCTAAACCCATAAAATGCAGAAAAAAATGGTAGGTAACTTCAATGTATTCAATTACTTCCATTAATTGTTTACACTTCCTAATGAAATCACACAGTTTCGCAGCCCTAAGCAATACAGTTTAGAGATGAAAAGCCAGGCCATACCCTCCTTGTTTTGAAGTCTCTCCACTCCTGTGAGCTGTTCCTAGTAGGAAACACCCTTCCTCCAGCTGTAAGGGCAGCTGAGCAGCTGCCTTAATAACAAATGCCAACTCCACATATTAATACATAAAAGCAGCTGCCTGCCTGCCTGCCTATGCAGCTGAAGGAAAAGTGCTGGAGGCACAGGCCAGTATCTAATACTGGCTCTGATTGCAAAGGCAGCTGCTTGGTTCATACAGCTGCAGGAAGAGTGCTAGGTATCAAAGTAAGAGGAGAAATGGAAGATGAAATGGCTCAAGCTGTGTAATCATAATTCCCAGGATTTATAATAGATACTTGCATCCTTAATCTCTGATCCTTAGCTGCCCATTTGTGAACTGGGGTAAATATGGGATAAGTATGCCTCTCTGCTCATAGGATCCTGAAAACTTACATTCATTTGTGACGCTGAAGCATATTAATATAGTGATACCCTACCAATGCCAAGAAGAAATAGGGAATTCTATCTTCTTTGTGAACTGTTCAAAGCATGGCATAGCTGTTCATTACATAAATACCATTCCTGCTATGCATTAAACAATATTAAGGACTTAGAAAAATTTAAGATGAAAATGAAGCACTCTTCAGTTCCTGGTCGCTGGTCAGATTTTGAAAACAGCTAAAAGGATCTCTTTGATTGCTTTTTGAGCATGTTTGTGCATGAGAAAAAGGGCACAGCACATACAAATTAGAGAAACATGCCCTGTTTCTCTGCTCTGACTCAGTAGGCAGATGTAGCACTCTGTATTTACTGCATAACATAAATACTGTATGCAGCTTTTACTGCTTTAGAAAAAAGCAATCCCCATCAATATTCTGCAGCTGATGACCAACACTGGACAAGCTGCATTCTCAAACTGGTAAAGAAATTGTATGTAATTACTCGCACAAGGGGCTTTCTGACTCCCTTCCTTGTTGAAAGTGCAACTACAGGGCTAGCAGAACTGATCAGACTCTTTGAGCTGGAAACAAGGAAGAAAGGGCACAGAATTGGAAAATAGAGGCATCTCAGAATCACAGGATCTACAGTGGACTTCAGTATATGAGGCACAAGAATCAGAAGGAAATCTGAAGGCTGAAGACAGGATGAGAAACTTGGTACAGCACAGTTTTTTCCTCTTGTGCCACCTCTTAACTTCAGGTCTCATTTCCACTGTGAGACCAGGGTGATGCTCCTGGGTTAGAAAGCTCTGATTCAGGCACAAAGGACCTCCAGTACCTCTGTGAGAACAAGCACAGGACTGGCACGACTTCTAGGTTTCCATGCAGTCAGGCACCTCTGACTCAGGCCCACAGTGTAATCCATAGTACAGATACCATATCTCCCACAGTTTTCCAGAACACCCCAAACTTCATTTAGCTTAAGATGAGGTGACCCACCTTCCTATGATTCTGGCTTAGTTCCTGAACTAATATTGAGGAAACCATTCAGAAATTGCCATCTCTATTCTCAACCAGTCTCATACAATTACTGGCTGGGTAATGGCATAAATGCAATTTAACAGCTCCCATGGCTGCTGGCAGAATACGGTGACAGCCAATACCTGTATACTGACTTACTAGAAACTGGGCCTTTCAAATGTTTCCATAAAAAATATCTGATACACAGTGAAAACTGTCTATCTTCAAATAATCAGAAATATTCCATATCCCCTTGGATTATTCCACACAGCACTACTAAGAAAAGAAATAAATTGATCAAGAAGTTTTTTAGATAAAGAAGTCCTACACTTTCCCTCACATTATTAAAGAAGATAAGGAGAAAAGAAAAGAAAAAGAAAATGAAATCTTGTAATATTACTAACTACCCCTCCCCAATTCTTCTAGGCTTTTGATGAAGTTTAAAGATCATATACCAAAAATGACACACCAAGAAAATGAACTAAGCTTCTTTACAGATACTTTATATCCCACCCTTGGTCACCTGTAACATACTCTTCCTCAACTTTATTGCAAAGTCACTGAGAACAAGTGAGCATTTTAGGTTGCTGCTGCAGCAACCCATGGCTGTGATGACCCATCACATATAATGTACCTCAGGTCCTCCTGTTCACCTACTCAAAGGAGTCTCCTTGGGTCAAGTCCCACACGGTGATGGGTTTCTCCCCAGTGCTGACAGCACAGGGTAATACCTCAGAGATGGGCCCTTGCTGAAAGATGCCACATTTCATAGGAAACATTCATATTCACTTGCCTACCTCCTGCTCAGTAATACTGCTACTGTAGATAAACCAGCACTAACATGAACAGCTGTATACAAGACATCAGCCAGCAGGTAACACATCATGCTCATGAGTAACAACTGTCCAAATACAATTCATTCCACTGAAAAGCCCTCCCATCAGAATCCCACAAGGAATAGAGACCATGCAGAAGTCACATGGCATAACCAGCACATGGCGTAACCCAGGAAGCTCAGGTGGGCTTTTGTGGTTTCAATCTCCTCCAACCTTCTTTTGCCTTTCCCTCAAACTGAGGATATAACTTTATATATTACATAAAAGGTACATTTAAATAATTGGTACCATTATGCATGCCTGCAATGCAACATTTTAATACCAAATAAATTTTTGGTATCAACTCTGGTATCAAATTGAGTGAATTTATGAGGTCAGCTCTTCATTGTGCTGCTGGCTGTGTTTTTATGTTTCAGAACAGAAGCACACAGTAAACAAACCACTCACACTTCTCATTATAGGCCCAATATACATAAAACTGTTGTTCATAATTAGTGCTTCCTACTCAAATCCCTGTCATTCACACAACACACTCAATGAAAAGAAACCCATCAGTGTGTGACATGCCACATTTTTATCAATACTCTACGTACAAACGTAAAATTAATTCACTGCCAATAATGTTATCTTCCCCTACTCTATTAGGCAAGAACTCCCTTGACTCCTCTCTCGTAAATGAAAGATTCTTGTAATTTCTTCCCAAAATGGAAATGGCATTTCCTTCTTTCTGGAATACATCTGTTGCATTGAATGCTTAAATACACTGAAATAATAGCTGAGGAAATCAAATAAAAACTTTAAAAGTATTTCCAAAGTCAAAGATTCAGAGTAGAAGAGTAACGGCAAGCTACACAAGCAGAAAGACAGTATCAACAGGGGCAAGCACGTCAAGCAAGGGGATTCTGCCCCTCTATTCCACTTCGCTAAGACCCCACCTGGAGTACTGCATCCAGCTCTGGGTTCTCCAGCACAAGGGACATGGATCTGCCGGACCAGGACCAGGGGAGGACCATAAAAATTATCAGAGGGCTGGAACACTTCTACAAGGAAAGGCTCTGAGAGCTGGGGCTGTTCAGACTGGAGAAGAGAAAGCTCCAGGGGAGACCTCATTGCAGCTTTCAACACATAAAGGGGGCTTATTGGATAGATGGGGACAGACTTTTTAAAAAGGTCTGTAGTGACTGGAAAAGGGCCAAAGGTTTTAAACTGAAAGAGAGGAGGTTTAGGCTGAGCATAAGGAAGAAATATTTATAATGACGGTGGTGAAACACTGGAACCAGTTGTCCAGAGTTGTGGATCCATGACCACTTGGATGGGGCTTTGAGCAACCTGTTGTAGTGAACATGACCCTGCCCATGGCAGGGGGGTTCAAACTAGATGGTGTTTAAGGTCCCTTCCAACCCAAACCATTCTATGATTCTGTGATTCTCTCAACTGAAGACTAAACTCCTAGTATCACAGTCAAAACACACCAGTTCTGTGAAATGATGACTTCCCCCACCCACGCAGAATGATATGGAGATTTTTAGCATATTTTAGGGTTTTCTCTAGTTTAGTTAGGTTTAGAGAAATAATGGCTAGAATATCCTGCTGTTGGGTACTCTCCTGCTCTCCTAAAGACTAGTAGAGTATTAATAGTGGAGTATTGTCTCTACAGTAATGGAGAGACAACAAGAAGAGTGGCTGATGGGGAACTGGAGGATGTACAGGATAGGGAAGAAATAAGAATAAAACTCTTCTGCCTATCTCTGAAACAACAGCTGCCAGCAAAATACGCAATCCTAGGTAGCAAAATCTCATGTAAGAAACACGCCCAGGTGAATGCAGAGAGGGGCCAATCCCCAACGGCCCAGTACACAGCAATATGCACTCTGTGGAGAAGAGAACAGTCTCAAGCTGCTGCTCCTCCATTCACAGTATAATTACTATGCTGCTTCATACAGGTTGTTTTCATTATAGTCTACAAGTGGCAACTCCAGCTTGTACACAGTTTGGGAGAACAATCTGACTTTCTCCGTCTTCTTTACCTAGGTACTACGTGTTTCTGCATATTTCTTACTAAGCTTTTACTTTTCTGAAATGAGTCTTAATAGGAACTTTTCCCTACAAACAAGTCTAAAATAGAAAAAGCCCACTAACAGTTACAATACACAGTGGACAATGACTACAGGGTCCATAGCAAAATCCGTATTTTTTTAAAAAAGACATGTAATTCTGTGTACATTTGTATCCAAAACATAAGGAATCGCCTCTTTACAGGACCATATAGAGCATTTCTATCTTAATATTCAGAAATATTTGTTGTATTTGTTAAAACATTGGTCAATATTTGGCAATTGGCTGAGGGATGATGATATAACTACATACTATTATGCAGTATGTTACACATATTAAAGTATTAACCCTCATAGCTTATTCTTAAAAACCTTAAGTAAGCAAAAAGTTAATTTAAACACTAATGAAGAAGGCAGTGTTGAGTTCTTCTTCTTGCTGTAAAGCAGAGGAGAAGAATCCTGCTGACACCCTCCATTACATCACAGTTCTGCAAATTGGCACAAGCAGAGGTAGATGCTTCACTTAACTCCAAGCTGCTCCACAGTCTGACTGCCAGAAAACAGCTGCTGGGAAGCCATAGCAACATTTATGCCATTTATCAGAAGAGTCCTTTGCAATTATGATATGAATCAACAAATTTCAGCCAGGAAGAATAATGTCTCCTGGTTAAAACAGACATTATAAATTCAGTTACTTCCTACTCCTGCCAAAAAAGTCCATATTCATGAGCATCTTATAGTTTCCACGCTGTAATTTTTTTTTCATAAAATGGGAATAATAGTTTACTATAGCACTGATAGATTGAAAAACATTTCATTAATATTTACAACATTCCTCTTGAGAACTGCAAAGTCAGCGACAGAAATTAGTAATTTGACATGACAACAAGTACAGAGACACATCTTATTGACAGCTATTCATACAACCTAGGATATGCAACAGGCTGTTTTCCCTACAATGGCATCAACCCCTCATATGAGCCTAAGATCACAATTAAGAAAAGCTATTTTATTCCACAGATGCACCAAACAGGCAAGGTGATACAATTCCTACCCCATAAAGCCTATGAACTTTTAATTGAAAGTGAATTGAGCTTTAAATAGCAGGAGGGAGGACAAGTAAAAGTGATAAATAGGCCACAAGGTTAGTCAGGATGTATTTTTAAAAGTACACATCATGTTAATTCAGAACAATTTTTAAAAAAACAAATATGGACTGAGGTTCATTGGGACTATCTATACCATGAGGAAGTTGCAAATAAAATGGTAGGAAAAAACCCCCCATTTTTAAGACCAGTCAATAAAAGAAAGTAAGAAAAAAAGCAGAAGGCAAGGATAGAAAAAACACCCCAATTTGTTCTGCAGTCAGCATAGCTGGGCATATGTCTTTAGGGTTTCTATAAATGTGTATCCATATATTTCTGTACCACAGTCTCTGCTGGTCTAATGCAACCTAAATATTCAGCAACTCACCCCCACAGGCCAGCGAGCTCTCCTTAGGCTCTGGCTCCTCAGCTTTCCTCCTGGTGGGAAAACGCCCTTACAGAAGCACCACTCTCAGGAGGCTGAGCCGAGTGGAAGCAGTGGCTGCAGGCTGTGTCTCGTACCCGGCTGTGAAACCCAGTGGCTGCTGCCACATTTTGTCTCCTGTGTCCCTGCTCCCACCACAAGCCACACAGCTACACATTTAAGTGAAAAGGCTTTTAACCTTCAAATGCAGCTTGTTTTCGTACAGAAAGCTTACAAAGGAGGGGATGCTGATCCATTTCATGCATTAAAAGCTATTTGGAAAAGAGCTGGGTTCTCAGGAAGCATTTCTGGGTGCGATGGAGTTTTGCAGAGAGACACTGCCAGTCCCAAGGGAAAGCAGGACATATCCAAGGCTTTTATCTATAACAAACTTGCTCAACTTGGCTTGCGCTCACAGTGTGCTGGCAAGGAGGGCTGGCTCTCCCCACACAACGGCACTTGTGTCTTCCCAAGGCTCCTCAAGTTCCCACCAAGCTCCTACTCCACGGGAGAGAACAGCAGCATACTTGTTTGCTTCAACATACTTTTTTATTAGAGAAGAAATGTTGTTTTCAGGGGATGTCTCAAAAATAATTACATAGAACAAAAGCATCTCTTCACTTTAGGATTACTACCTATGAAAACTTTAAAGTTTAACAGTGTAACAACAGCCTATATAAAAAATTATTCATAATATTTTGGATGCCATCCTTCACCAGCCCCCCTACTTTGTCTTCTCCAATTCCAACATATGTTTGTATCTCTGCTTGAGATAATTTTTGATAGCAGGCAAACTAATTAAACATTCTTTAGAAGCCACAGGGCTGAAGTCACCGTGTGGTGACTAAACACTGCAGCTGTCAGGAGAGGCAAAGTGGGTTCCCATCCTAATCCCGCACTGACCTCGGAGCCGAGCCTGAGAACCTGTCAGAAAGGTGCTCTCACAGCACAAGACAGCGAGCAGCAGCTGCTTATGCTCAGCAGGCTGCAGCCAGTCTTTTTCTCCTTTCTTTTTTTTTCTTTTTTTTTTCCCTCTTATTTTTTTACTGTCACTCTGGACATGCTGCATGGCACTCGCACATGCACATCCCTGCTCCTGGTGAGAAGGAGCTGCCTGTGAGCTCAGTTTTTGACATGATCAAGCCCAGACTGAGATGAAACCAAATGTCCCCTAGTTAAACTGCAGACAAAAATCCTGCACCCACCTTGTGTGTGGGATGAGAAGCATCAAAGATACATTTAAAGGTATTTTCAAATCCCATTAAATCCAGGTATTGGACAATGTTAATTCTTTTGTACAATTAACAATAGTATTAAGCTTTTTTCCCCTTGAAAAAAAAATTAATTAGAAAAGTATATCAATAATACAAGCAGAATTCTTTCATCACACTAAATTAGTCACTAAAGCATAAACATGTGGCAGAATATCTAACATATCTTTAATTTGAGGGTGTTATTTTTAAAAAATACAAGGTGGAAGGCACAGAGAAAGCAACCCTTTTAAAATATTTTAAATATTTAATGTAGATATAATATTAAGTCACAATGAAAAACTTGACAAAGAACAGATCTAACCAAGCTGGAAAACCTGAATCACAGAATTAGGCATTCATTCAAATAAACAAACCTCAGCAATTCAACCAAGTAAAATTACTAAATTGAGCTGAGACAGCTGTGTTCTGCTTGAAGATCAATAAAGGAGGTGGCTATCAGGGGTGACAACACTGGTTACCATGCATTTATCTCTCTTTATGGCACCTTAGAGCAGCCTAATTTTCTAATATAAACAAGAATGCAAATATGATGATTGTTCATGGACAGCTAATTCTGACAGCAAGAGACTGAAAAGGGACACTGTTTTGTAGAAGCTACTAATATATAATTTAAAGAATTACTCAGCACCTCAGTATTACCCAGCACTGCCTCATCAATTTTGCTTCCAGTTCACTGCACAGTCTAGTTCTTGTCACAGGTAACCAAAATCTTCCTTTGGTACCATAAGCCCATTCTTTCATAACTAATTAAACAACTCACCAAGTTTCCTCCAGTTCAGTCATAAAATCATAAAATGGTTTGGGCTGAAAGGGACCAGAAAGATCATCCAGTTCCAGCCTCACTGCCATGGGCACGGACACCTTCCACTAGACCAGGCTGCTCAAAGGCCCATCCAATCTGGCCTTGAGCACTCCCAGGGATAGGGCATCCACAACTTCTCTGGTCATCTGTTCCAGTGCCTCATCACACTCACAGCAAAGAATTTCTTCGTAATATCTAATCTAAATCTACCCTCCTTGAGCTTAAAGCCATTACCCCGTGTCCTATCAATGCCCTTGTAAGAAGTCCCTCTACAACCTTCTTGTAGCCCCCTTCAAGTACTGAAAAGTGCTAAAAGGTCTCCTTGGAATCTGCTCTTCTCCAGGCTGAACAAACCCAATTCTCTCAGTCTGTCTTCACAGAAGAGGTGCTGCAGCCCTCTGATCATGTTCATGCCTGTCTTTTAGACCCACCCCAAAAGGTCCGTGAAACCTTGAATACATAAGGCAAAAATGAGCAAGCTTAAGCGTTTACAATCCAACTTTTGTAGATTTGACTCATGTATTTCTTGGATTTGTACTACTGGGGCATCCTGTGACTGAAGACTCAGTATTGGTTTCAGTGAAGAAAAACTCGACTGCAGATGGCAAAGTCCCAGCTGCACTAAAATCTCACATAAAGCACTACCTCATGATATCCAAGACCAAGATATTGAAGAAAATGTCATTACTGATACTGGCCTGAGCTCAGAAAAAAATACATCTTAAACTAGCCAAGCAGGGTTAACTGTTTTTTCTGAGGTCATTTTAAGGTACTCTGTTTTCTTCCTGTTTCTTAAAGGTACATGACAAATGTACCATAGATGACAAAATGGTCAGAACTCCTCTAAGTGCTGGGAATTGAGGAGGGCACTTTAATTCCACCATCACCTGTGAACAGCATTTTCCTGCTAATTTCTAGGACTGCATCAAACCACCCAAAGACTCAGACTTCTCAACTGACAGAGAATAGGAGCAAGAAAGAGTGACGATGCTGGCAACAGCATCGTCACTCTTCCAGGCATTAAGCCACCCTCGAGGAAGCAACAACTATAAGCTCCTTGGCAAAACAGGTTACCAGAAGTTCATCAAATCTCTCCTTTGATCAGCAGACTGACCTACGAAACACAGCAATGTATAAGAAGATATTCATCCCTTCGTCTTAGAGGTATTTCAAGATACAGAGCTTGGATATATAAAAGATCTTCTAGGGGGCAGATTTCTATTGTGTATAGGTATTCTTGACACTCAAGCTCGTGGAGTTATTTATTCTCCAATCAAAACTTAAGTCCTCAAGACATAGACTCTAAAAAGAGTGCCTGCCTACATGAGAACCACCCTGCAGCACACCTCTCTGTTTCAATGCAAGCTACATTCCTTCAGCTGGGGCTCCTTCTAGGAAACAAACTTAACAAATGAGATACAAATTAAAATCTGTAAAAACAAAATTCCTTATGAAACTCTACCCCTGTGAAAAAGAAAGAGGAAAAAGAGGGGACTGCCTGCGACAGATGTTAGCCATGCCTCTCATGGCATTACTGGAATGTGCACACGTACATGGTGATGGGTGCAGGAGATAAAACTCCACTGACCCTAATCTACAGAGGGACGTGAGCAAAACTTTGCTTTTAAACTTCACTATTAAACTTCCAAGTACAGTTGTTATCATTATCCATCATACTGCACTAATATCAAAGCGACTAAAACCTCAAGACAATAAGTTTATAGACTATGAGCAGCTGAACCTGGATGCACTGACTGTACAACATAAGGCTCACTGCTATCCACAGCTCACAAATACCTGCTAAAACTGTGAGAGAAGTTTTAGGCTTGATAACATCAGTGTGCACAGATCAGTTCTTTTAAATAATAAATTTTTCTTGCCGCAAGTGAGAATCCTGAATAAGTGCACAGACTGTTTGTTTTCAACCATGGATTTTTAACAGTTTCATTATTATCTGAATTAAAAGATGTTTTTCTCATGAATCAAAATTTTTACTGTAAAAATGTATTTTTTTCTTAGAAGTTATCTGATTTATTAAAAAGAATATTACAGAAAGATTTTATACTTCTGTCAGTACACATCACATAGGTCACTATATAATTAATGCTTTCTGCTATGATTAAAGTTGGCTACAAAGCAACCTTCTGCAAAATGCCTAAAAGCTGTACTTTCAAATCAAGAAAAAAGGAGTACCAGCATAGGAGATAGCCTGTTAGGGAAATGGCTGATTGATAAAATGGGGTATGTACTATACTGCCAGCTGCTCCAAGTTTTTGCCTTCAGAGGGAGGCTGTACCACTACCCACATAACTATAATCATTTGCCAGTGAATACCTGACAGGTGCCAACTTCAAGTCCAGGTAAAACAGAAGCATTCTCTCGAGCAGCACTTCTGTGATCATATCCTTCTATCAGCTGCAGGATGCAAGAAGCTAAAATAAACTATTTAGGGAGAAGCTGGCCACGCTACTAGATTGCATTTGCATGCATTAACCATCAATTTGTCCAGTCAGAAAGTTTTGGGTACATTTAGAATTTTAGGGGGAGAACACAGTAACTGCAGTGGGTCTTTTCAAAATTACACCTTCTCAAACTTAGTTTTCTATTCCTGGTATTGACTGGCTAATTACATTTTAACCCTCTTCCTCCTCAAACAATAGCAACTCCTTATTTCATATTCACAGCGAAACAGAGCAGCGTTCTTGCTCTCCATCTGCTGGTTCTGCAGGAGCAGTTGACCATGACTTCCAGAATACCCTCACTGCTGATAAGACAGCATGGAAGAGCAAGGAACAAGATGCAAAGGCTTTATCCTACACCCCTCACTATTAATATTTGATGAAGTTGTGTCTGTAATGAAATGAAAGCAGACATAACAGAACCAGGAATAATCCCAGAATTAATCAGACAGAAAATATGAAGGTGATGACCTAAGCTTTATGACTTCAAAGAAACCACTGCTTTAATCATATTTACTTCTTCTGAGTAAATTTACTCCAAACTGGGTATCTGTTAAGAATGTTATTTATTTTTATTTACTATAATAATAATAATAGTAATTGTGATTATCATTGATTTATATTACTGATATAACATTGCTGACCTCACAGGTTATGTTGTGGCATACCCTGGAGTCTTTCTACTTGATCCAAGTGTTAATTTAATAGTTGTCTTCAAAATAATCCCACACACAGAGCCCACCACGAGAGCTGCTATCCAATCTCTTACTGACAGTTTCTAATAACCAGTACACTAAGTTCTTTTTAAAAGCTAATAGCAAATTAAAAATTGTAGTTATACATTTGCGTTCTTGCATGTTTATGAGAGACAGACACGCTCCAGCACACAAGCTAACACAGAGCTTTAGGAGATGGACTCACGGACAGGCTGGCTGGGCTAAAGGGGCAGACGGTGGTTAAACAAGGTGGTTTCACCTATCCAACAACCTCTGAGGTGCACCATGATCAAACTTCCATTGGAGTCAATGGGACTACTCCAAAGAAACTCCTTCTCTGGCTTCCCTAAACATTTCTGTATCACACAACATTGCTCAAGCTGTGGACAAGAGTGGCCCAGGTGCAAAGTAAAAGGTTACTTTTAAAGCACACTAACAATGACTGTCAGCATTCCCTTTACGTTATTTTAAGTTTTTATGTATCTCATTCCTCACTCGCTGGATTTGCCTCAAATGTCGTTTTCCTCTTTCCCTAGCCCAGGGCACTGGTTACCTTGTAGTAATGGCAGTCTGTCCAAATGGTGTTCCAACCCACCCCACACAGAACACCATGCTAAGCTGTCATGGAGTAAGAAAGATAATGATTACATCAATGAGTGGAAAAGACAAAATAGAGCATAAAGTAGTTCATTTTCTCAATAAAGGGAAATCTTCAGTCAAGTCTCACTGAAATGTAATACTTCAATCTGTGTACAAACTGTCTCCTCTTAAAATCAGTAAGAAGGTTAAACTATTTACATTAATAAAAATACTGCTAGTCAGAAAGAGCTACATAAGCACCTCACAGAGTAGTGTGAATGGGACATAAAGTGACAAATGAAATTCACCACAGGTAAATGTGAAGCAGGTCACATTGAGGGGAAAATATCTAAATTTTATGTTGCCTACTTAACTACTTTCTATTGCTCAGAAAGAGTATTGTGGGGTTACAAGAGACAAGAGACAATTTTAAAGAAAACATTTGCTTCAGATTCTACTGCAGTCAAAACCCAAATTGAGTATTTGGATTTATCCAAGAAAAAGAAAACTAAACTGAAAATATTTTATGCTGCTGCACAAAAAACATGGCCTTAAAGAGTGTCCCCTTTATTTATTTTTTCTCCTGTGAAAGGATATAGTTAAACTTCCAAGTGTGGAGAGAACAGTGAAAAAAATATCTGTGACTGTTCAGCCTCAAAAAGAAAGGACAGAACGGTGTGACCAATAGCCCCTGACCCTTGGTAAACTTCAATTTTGTGTGAGAAACAGGAATGTATTTGAATCTTGAGTCACGGAAAGCTCCAAGTGGGTAAAATGGCTCATTGTTGCTTCTAATGCAGGAATAAGCAGGCATTAAATAAAACTGCCATAATAAGCTAAGAAAAAACCCCTTCATTTATCACACAGGCTGCAATACTCTGCCATAAGTTATTGCAGGTGCTGAAACAGTTGACAGAAGTTCAAGGAGTGTATTACTGGGGCGGGGGAAACCAGTGAAGGGCTATTAACCACAAGAACACTACCACTTGCTCTGGAAGCCCCTCCAGCTGGAAGCTGAACAAAAGCACTGCACTGTTATTGCCCTGTCTATAAACCTTCCCCAGGCACTGGCTGCTGCTGGAGACTGGGTACTGCAAGAGGTATTGCTATCTTACCCAAAATAGCTGTTTTTACTTTCTTGTTTCTGCCACAAGAAGCCACAGGCAACCACAATGAGAGGCTCTGATGGTAGGCAATCAGCTCCCAGGCAGGCTGGAGGGAGCAGATGCAACAGCTCAGCTGGGAAGTTCTTTTACTCTCAATTTGGTGTTCTGCATCCACTCAAAACACCTTAAAAACCTCAATTATTTTCAAATAGCCCCAGACACGAGTTAAATAGCTGTGATTAAAGGGAAGTAAACCCTTTAAAAGCTACCATTAAACCAAAACATTCAAAGACCAGGAATCTCATCACCTACCTGAAAGAAAAACTTAGTCATAGAAAAAGGAAAACACAGACGCCCTGGAAACTTTCTGTTGTTCAAACAAAAATGAAAAGCTTCTAAAAATCACTGGTATAAAAATACTGATGTAAAAATTAAATGTAAATCCAAACCAAAGGTAACTCAGCAAAAAAGTTGTTGTTTCTTCTCACCAAGAATGCAACTTTTAATTGGTTTAAATTTTTTAAAACAATTTAAAATTTTTATACTTGTACAATCTCTTTCATTTGAAGTAGTAAAAACCTAAAGAAGTGACTGAAAAATGCATGATGAACAAACTGTTATTCCTTTCATGTACTTATACCTATTACAATGCAAGCAACCGACTCAGCACTTGTTTTAACACAATTTAGTCAAAACCAAGAGATCCTACATTAAAAAGGCACATTTTCACTGAGTAGGTGTAGATAAGCATTTGTCCAGAGCTAACCCTTTCATTATGAGGGAAACTCATATTCCCTGCAAACTCACTGTGACTGACGTTCATCTGACATGGCAGGTCACACACAGCATCAGCTCTTCAGTGAATTAAAACATTCTCACAGAGCAGTCTGAAAGGCCACAAGTGTCTTTTGACCAGTGATTCTCTGTCCCTACTTGAGGATATCACAGACACACCACAATGATGGCAGCTGTGGGGCTCCTCCCAACAGGGGCAAAATGAAAAATGCAGGAAGGCCAATGCCACCTTCCCAACCCAACCATTTCATGACATCTACAGACTTGTCCCACCACCAGGCCTAAGAAATCCTCTCAACAAAATTAAAATCCTCTAGACAAAAGGACAGACCTGCTGGTTTCTCAACTGGAGATGGAAAGGAAGGGTGGAGTAAGGAGCTGTATGGATCACTGCCATGGGAAGGGCAAAAGAAGTCATCATGGATCAAAATAATAACACTAATCAAAAATATCCTTTATATTTACTCAGAAAAGTTATTCCTTATTACCTTCTTTTTCTTGGGAAGGGGGGGAGGAGTAGACACACGTGATTTTCTTTCTTTACATATAGCTTTTTAACCACAGCAACAGCAAGACTTTGCAGAATCACTGTCTACCATTTGATCCCCATCTCCGCCTATGTCAACACTTTGCAACTGTACCTTCTGATTGCCAAGAGTTTTTTTCAGACCCCTTCTCCAACCTGTCAATTTAATTTTGAAGTCTAAGGCCATATTACAGTTTAGAGGAACCTGAAACTGGATTAGCAGCCACCCTCAGCTGGACATCACCTCCACATTTAATGAGCACACTCAGTATTCCATCACCCTGATCAATAACAAAAATACTGGCAGCTACCATTAACAAAGGCAGCATCCTATGGAAGCACACTCACTGAATCTTTTCATTCAGACAATGAGCTATGCATTGATAATAATGCACTATGGCTTTAAAGTGAGTTTTGCACGGATTGTATAGCTCCTGCCCTCCTAGTTTGCTACCAGAAGGCCAGAGAGGTGGCACAAAAACATTTATTGATGTCAAGCTTCTGACATTGACTTTTTCCCTTCTGTCCACAAAATGTGTTGACAGTAAACATTGAGAGTCTGTGTGAAACACTTGCTATATACCTAATTTTCAAATAATTTAGCTATGGAATTTTTTACTGTAAATCTTCATTACACATTCCAATTTGTATTTTCTCATGGTAGGTCTTCATCGATTCCGAGCAGTTCTTTCATAAAGCAATTGCCCTCAGATAACTGGGTCAAACCATTATTTTTACAAGTGCCTAAAATTAAATTTACATAGATCTGCTACATTCCTTAGAATAAACAAACACACACGCAAACAGTTTACAGAAATATATTTAAGTACTGACTTTGCTCCTCCATTTTTATTTAAACTAATCGCACAACTATTTGAAAAAGCAGACCAGATCATTGACTATCCAAATATTTCTCCTAGAAAACATATGCAGAAAATGTAAACACACAACTTCTGCAGTAAAATTAACTTGAAGGTAGCTGCATGTACCCAAGACCAGTCTGGTCAGAAGAAAACATGTCCATGCTCAAGGATGTTTTAGAAAGGGATAACCCACATCTCCATTAGGCAGGGAAGGGACACTTCAGCTATCCATGGCATACAACTAAGTGCCCACACAAGAAGAGCTGGCTGTCTCAGAGACATAATACAGGTGGGTCAATCCAAGAAGCTCAATTCCCTAAACTCCAAACACATACTGGAAGATCTTCCATAGGACTCAGAATTCTTTGCTATCCATGCTATCCAAAAGAGATCATCTTTTTCAAGCAAAAGGTGACCCTCCTCACACAGCAAGACCTAAGCAGGTGATGTTCTTCACAAAGAAAGAAGGTCCTTCTCATCATAAGCAGCCAGGCCTGTGATTGAATGCTATGGGAACCGCTCCTATTTTTTGCTTTGCAGGGTGGATTATCACTGCTAGAAAGTTCTGATGGGTTCATCTGAGGTGATATATAATCCCAGGCAAAAAGTCAAACTTGTGAATAGAAAGCATAAAACAGGAGATAGCCTTTCAGAACCATTACCATCTTATTCCAAGTGTTTATTTATCAGGGCCAACTGCAGATTCCAATTCACAGCTGTTTTTCAGATTTCTCTCTATATAGCAAAAGCCTACTCATACAGGTCCATTATGGTACCCACCAGCCTGACACACACATAGCCAACACTGGCACTGCCACTCTGCTGTCACTCAACAGGCAAGGATAGAGTTAGAGACTCCAGAAATGCTCCAGGGAGGTGTTAAAGTAACAGATTATTGTTATGCACACAACTGGCATGGATTAAATGACCATTCGGTGGCCCACTAATTAGCAGGACTTGCACTCTACCGTGACCTGCACGTCTCCTCTGATGTGATTTACTATGTAATGCAGAGTCTGGACGAAGTGAAGTAAATCTCTACCTAGTGATTTAGAGACACACAAGTGTGGTTTTAATTCAATTTTGTTATCTACTGTTAAATATTTATACCAGTAAAGACTATTTTGGTAGTGTGGTTTTGTACAGTGAGACTGCAATGCATTATTGATGTCATTGTACCTAAAAGGAGATAATTTTCAGGCCTTCACGGACTGGATTTAGGTGTTTAATTTCCACTGAAATTTAGTAAGAAATATAAGAACTCAATTACTATTTGTACATCTGGAAAATCCCTAAAATTTACAGCACATTTTTCTTCTTTTCTAATACAGGTATGGGAAATTTCAGCTTTCACAGAGATACCAAGGTGCAGTCTTACAAATTTACATTGTAAAAAGCCTTTCTACACAGTTTATGGACACACCAGCTAGAGAAGTACCCTACTGTCTCTCTGAATATGTATCTTTATAGACACAATGTTATCAGCTCAGTTTTTTCCCGAATCTATATCTTTCTCATTTGTAAGATCCAGCAAACAAGTCCTGAAATTATAAGTAGTTTTATATTACATTTTTTAGGAACAGGTATGGTATTTTGTTTTACATTTAATCTGCATCATCCATTCTATGACAATATAGGATTAATCAGGCGACTTGATATTGTATTTTTCCTACTGGGACTGTAAATAGGCTATAACCTTGGGAAAGAAGCATCTATTAATAATTCTTAAAAGTAAATCATCTTCACTCTTCAAACACATGCAGTAATTCCCAATTCAAAAAGCATCACCAGAGGTCATCCATGTTTTAAAATGTTCTCAGCCTCAAACTTCAAATTCTCCCATTTTCCTATTTAAAGGCAAGTATTGCACTCATTTCCTTCAGTGTGCAAAACCAGATTTGCTCTGCAGTTTTCACTTGTCTTTCCTTCAGCTGCAGG
Source organism: Pomatostomus ruficeps (assembly GCA_013400735.1). Classification (NCBI taxonomy): domain Eukaryota; kingdom Metazoa; phylum Chordata; class Aves; order Passeriformes; family Timaliidae; genus Pomatostomus; species Pomatostomus ruficeps. Next base: position 58,754 of record VYZT01037783.1, on the reverse strand, counting down.
CCACTACGCACAGTGAGTCACTGCAAAACCTATTTTTATTGACAGGTATTTCCCCCCCTCCATATCTTCATATCCTTTCTTTTAAAGTCTACAATGGTGAAGCTGGATGGGAAAATGTTTGGCTGTTTTGTTTCAGGTCTGAGCAGTATCTTGCTTTCCCACAACACGTAGGCAGAGGCAGAGCATGCTGCTGAATGCAGGAGACCTCGCCAGAGGCTCAAACCACCAGTTATTGCTGCTGTCTCAGGCACTGCATATTTCTACTGACCATGGCTCTCTGCCAAGCTCTAATTAAGACACTTCAGTGTGTCAGGGAGTTAACCCTCCACAGCACCTTCTCCAGAAGCACCAAGGTATAAGCATCTTCTTCCTAAAAACCCCTGAGCAGCTTTCCTGTTACCAGTGCTGTGCAGTCTCCAAGCCCTTAACATTTTTACCTCACCAATTCCATAAATGAAGATAACTTACTGAGGTAGCTGGCACTATAACTTTTAGCAGCATTTCTAAATGTGAATATGCAGTCCTCCTGCACTAATTTGGTGTGCATTGCCATGTATATTTTCCTTCAAAGAAAAATACTTCAGTTTGTCAAAGAGCAGAAATTCCTTTAAAAAATATAAAGCAAGAATAGGCTGTTAAGAATTCTTTACTCTCCAAACAGTTTTTCATTTTATTCTTGAAGACTGCAGAGCAGCACTGCTCTTATAAGGAAAATGAGGAAATTGAAAGAATCCAGAGCTGCATTTTTATTTTACAAGAGATGAAACATAAACACAACTTTTGCTGATCTGTCAATACTATCTATTGGTCTCATGCAAACAAAACTGCCACTGGACTGAATGAGGGGAAGCTGTGACAATAGTCAGAGGGGGTAAAAGGAAACCCATGCCGAGGCTGTTTGCATCTGTATTTTATTGTTCAAAAACGCTGTTTAAGCACTGCATCCTGTCTCTCCACAGAAATCTTCCCTAATGAAAAGCAATATAAGTCACAATGCAACTGAGATAAACTAAGTTAATTTCATTCTAGTAACTAGGGGAAAAATAATCTGAATTTGAATATGAGAAATGTCCACATGCAATAAAACCAACGGGAAAAAGCAAACTGTCATCTTCTAGAGAATTACAAAACCAGAAAAAGTAGTTGACTAGCCAGATGCCCTCATATTGCAGAGTGTAACAAGGCATTTGTAATGGAGCCTTTGATTACTTTGCAGAAATAAATCTTGAATTTTACAGAGTCTAAACAAGGTAATTTGTAAAGTAATCCCACTTTGCTCTTACTGTGCACTAACCCCAGTGGCAGGAAAACCAGAGCTGTCTTCCAAAGCCATTACTGATCTGATCTTGGTTCTGTACAAATTTTCCTTTTCTGAAATTAAATTCTTTGCTTTAGACAGTATGTTAACGACTAGAATATCTGATCCTCCCTATAGCTGTGTTTCTCTAAAGCAACACTGAGTTCTTAATTTCAACACATCCAGAACCCTACATGTTACATGAACATGCTCATAATGTTGTCTCACTATTAGATGAAGCTGCACATCACCTAGTGGCCTTAAGAATTAAGTAATAGGCCTTGAGTTTTTTTAATTTAGTAAGAATAATTTCATATGTTTTGTGCTATTTTAGTTTTCTGCTGAGCACTCTTTAAAAACCTGAAGAAAATTCTTGTAAAGAAGACAGTTAACGTTCAGCTGGATAGAGTTTACAGAACCATAAAACCTTTCCCACAGGCTCTATGAAAACAAATCCTGGAAGGAGCAGTGGAGGCAGGAAAGCCTTCATCTATGGGTAGTGTACATTCCTATGATTCTCTGCCATATTTTCTGTATAGTTGTAATCCACAAATGTCACGTATCAGGTAAGGGCTGTCCCACTTGGTGCTATCAGAACATTATTTCCCGCACTCAAAGGGTATGCCCTCAAATATATTTTTAGAAAGGTCATTTGAGTTTCCATAGTTCTTTGAACTCAGAAGGGCAATGCGTGCCAAGCACGCTGGATTTTTTACACATTGGTTATGATATCCTGGGGCCCTTTGCTGAAACAAGTAAACTAATTTCTCACAGAAACTTTTTTCTTTTTGACTCATATTTCATTCTCTTTCTAAGAAAGGTACACAAACTAAGCCCATTTAGATTATGCCTACATATGCACTATATGTAAATTGCATAAATACGCATCATATTCAGGGTGGACTTTACCAGTAATTATAACAACTCCAGAAAGAACCTCAGAGCCCACGCTGAAGTTATTCTCCACCAAGTGCGGGCCAGGATGTTGAATACACATATTGCATGTGCATGTGCAGTCTTCAGTGCATATCCAAGAAGTCTGTATTTCTGCTCTCTTATTTTGTCTAGAACTATTAAGAATTTTGTCTATAATGCCTTGTTTGCTGAAGCAAGAGGCTAAACTATGTATACTATGCAAGACTTCCCCTGATTACATTGATGTTACTACCTTATTGCTCCAAACTACTGAGCATTAAATAATTCCTACATTCAAGTTTTCAGCTTTTCTTTCATTATACAGCACCACCTTCCAAACATACAAGAATGCTGCAGTGGTTAATGCCTATTTCAGTAAGTTGGGTGACATATCTAAAGACAAGTCAACTCTGTCTCTTTGAAAAGTGCATTCTTATAATTCCTTTTGAATTACATAAAGAGACATTCAGAATTACAGCTGAGACATCACAGGATGCACATGACATCAAAACTGGAGTATGCAAATTAAAAGTTTGATCAAGTTTTACTTATTAGGTAAGACAGGGGAAAAAATAATTTAACCAGGAAGCTTCTTGATCTCTGCTAAGAATTCTCACTTCAAATTCATCCTGACTTTTCATATTTGAAGTGGAACAGGTTTTGTCAGTTATAGAATTAAAGCATTTTAAGGAGTGTGAGGCATTTACAGACCTCTACAGGATAAACCTTCAGTCTCATTTATCTCCTCTATAGATAATACAGCTGAGGAGAACACTGATTTAAGACAGTTGAGTCCTTTAGATTTACATCTAATTACTTGGTATTCCCTTTACACTAAAAAATATCAGTGGGTACTGAAAAGGAAATACTCTATTTGGAATATGGTTTTTTTAAGCAGAGATATGGGCAAGTGGTTTAGAAGACAGAACTACGCAAATGAAAAACAAGTTCCTAAGACTATTTAGTATTTTTATGAACATAATACATCTACTGGGGAATGCACAAATTGAAAAAAAAAATGCGTCGATGCAGAGGCAGCAAAGAGACTGTATATAGTCCTGGTATAGCCTAGAAATTTTGCTAAGAAAATTTATTCTTTTCATAGCAGTAAGTATTGAAGAGACATAGAATCAAATAATTGCGAAGATGCAATTTAACTCTTTTGCAGGCAGATGGACTTGGTCTTTCCCTACTGTCCTCTGCCTGAAAAACAAGGTAATGCCAACACATTTCTAGGTACACTTCAAATATTTTTGGTTTGCCCATTTTAACCTTGCTTTTTTCATAAGAAAGTCAGTCCATTCCCCAGCGGCCTGTAAGGGGTAGAAAAAGGTAGAAATCAAGTAAAAGTCAACCCACAAAAAAAAGAAGAAGCTAATTACATAACAGATGCCTGTACAAGGCAATTTTAGAGATGCACAATACAAACAGATTCCCTTGAATCTGAGCAGACCATCTTTCTTCCCTGCACCATGAGTGAAAAACCAGCTTTTTGCTCTGTAACACCGGACATACCTTTGAAGGAGAACATTTCACTCTTTTGGCAATTACAGTGCTCCCATAATGTCAGAAGATCATATATTGGAAGATTACATCCATGTATCTGTATCTATATATTTATACCATAACGTAGCACCTACGCTCCCTGTTACATGACAGTGCCCATTGCAACATCACTTCAGAATAATTGACTCCTAAGGGGCAGCACTGGGATGCAAATGCAAGGAGAAGCAGATAACCACTCATTCCTGCAAGTGATCCCTTAAAGGAGGGATTTATCAGCTGGCTGCACTCCTCTCCTGCCCTGCACCCAGGGCTGCCCAGCACTGACTGTGCTCCCAGCTTTGATGTGCCATGAAAGTCACTCAAGACCCTGTAACCTTCTCTCCTAATTTCTGTAGTGGTTGTTATCTATCCCACCGCTGAAAGTTGTGCAGGACAGTAAAGCAGACCGTTTTAATAATTTTGTATGTTATGTAGAAATCTCTTCCCTCTTAGCAGAAAGGGAGAGAGCAGAGGGGGATGAGAAAGAGGATGTGTCAGACTGATTTACATGCAAATACTATGCCCTCAATTCCAAAGTACATTAAAAGGAAAAACAGCTTCCTAAAATAATTTATGGCCAGGAATATTTCATCACCTTTGTACGCTTACCACTAAACTTTGAAATGTTGGTTTATTGATAATGAAGGTTTATTATCTGGAAATCCTGGCAACTCTTCCTACGGGGACCAGAACCACTGTAAGATGCTTGGTTTACAAAAAATAAATGTGGTTGTTTGCACAAGAACTGTTCTGTACAACAGGATGACAGAAGTGTTTTGCCACTTCTCCTGATCTAAAACCCCTAAACAATAACTGATTCTAGAGCCCGGTCAAGCCTGCAGCTATGGGAAAAATCTGATGCATAAGGCAGCAGAAATACCCAAGCAACTGCACTCAGACTTATTTCTGCCTACTTGGATAAAGTATCCACCTTGTTGACCTGTCAGTCTTGCTAATCCACCTTCTATTTTCAGTTAATATCATTAAAGTTCAGCGCTTGAGAGCCTGGAGGGAGAGGCGAGCACCCCATCCCCTTTTTCCACGGGGCAGTAACCAGATGTCAATGGCAGCAGCTGTGACTACATAATTACCTGTTTGCATGAACGCAGACCGTAGTTTAGATTTAATAGGTCAGACGACAATGCAGCGAAACGCATTTTAGCCCACGATTACCCCTTTTCAAACATTCTCTCGCTCGCAACTTCGACCCTGGGAACATTGCGGGCACAGACTCGGGTCAATAAGAAACATTGGCCGGCACAATGGGGCTGGCCTCAAACAGCGCTGTTGACAGACACCGGCACAAAGGCGGTGAATAGAGTCCCCCTCAGTTCTCACACAGAGCGAAGAATGAGTCAGTGTACTGTCGCTTTAGAGCTCTGTTTGTACAGTGTATACAGCTTTTGTCCCCCGCCACTGTTCCACGCTCAATGGGGGCTAAAGAGCCGAGGAAGTGAAGGCGGAAGAATGGCTCGGCGCTCACCCCGGCAGCCAGCGGTGGATCGCCCGGCGCAGCATGGCTGCAGCGGGACGCCGGGACATGCCGGTCACGCCGCTCCCGCCGTCCCAGCGCCCGGCAGCGCCCACCGCGCTCCCGACCTCGGGAGAAGCCTGCATGGGATGGCGCTACTCTGGACACAGCCCAGCACTTTTAACTAATGCGTTTCACCTCCTTATAAAAACACAGGAAAGTGCCCTCCCGCCCACCATCACCCTACTCAAGGCTGCCACTTCGATCAAGACGAAAAACTGAGCGTGGGATTTGGAATTACAGAAGCCCTATGTCCCTTCAAAAGGTACATCACAGACGGTAACAACGTAGTTGTAATTTTAAATCCCCACCGCAAAGGTTAACGGATCTGAGAAGAATAACAAGACAACCACAGCTGTACGTCTGTATTTCACAAACATTTAGACTGTACAAATAATGGGTCAGGGAAAATTTAACACATCCATGACATTGCACATGCACCTCTATTATTAGTTATGTATTAGCAGAAAAAAACCACTTCATGTAGATTATTGCTACTCTTCAAATAATGATTTTGGCAACTCTCCCTTTACGGAAATGGCACTTCTATTATTTACATTACTATCCTTGTGAGCATGTAAGAAACTAAAGTAGCCCTCTAGCACAATATCAGAGGTGCTACCTTCACCTGCTTCCTATCACAGAATCATCGCATGGCCTGGGTTGGAAGGGACCTTAGAGATTATCTAGTTCCAAATGCCCTGCAGTGAGCAGGGACACCATTCACTACACAATATGCAAAATACGCAGACTTCTTTCTAAGGAGTGAAATCTTTGCTTGCAAAGATTTTAAGGTTTTTGAATGATTACCATGAAATTAATAAAGTTAGCAATTGCTCTTTAACTTATGCAGACCATACTACAGATAAAGTTATACATAATGAAGTCAAAGAGAAAGAACTGTTTAGTAAGTTTTAAGACTCTGAATTAGTTAAAAAAAAAAAAAAAGAAAAAAAAGGAGAAGAAAACTGTATTCTAAAATAAACAAATCCCTGGCTTTATATGGAACACAAAGAATATTGTTCATTTTATCACTAATTGCAAAGACAGTAACAGCATGCTCTCTACTGCTCTTTAAATTTTAGTTTTTAAGCTCAAAATACTAGAATGTTATTATGTTAAGCAGCTACAGACAAAAGCTCCAGAATACTAAAAGAATTATGTGTTTAATGCCAGAAAAAAGAACTGAACCCATAAATTGAAACTTTCCTTATATGTGAGCTAGTCAGAAAGATTTTGAGAGTCTTGAATTTACGACTTTCATTCCTGGCAAACAAGTTGAGAGCAAGTAACCTTAAAGATATGTGAAGACCTTATCCTCAGATACTTTATTTTAAAACAGCCCAAGAATTTCTAGTATTTTTATCTAGATAGGGCCTTATTTAAATAAGGCAGGCCTGCCTGATCTGTACACTATATATATGACTGCTCTTGAATATACTGGCAGTGACTATGTAAAAGTATAGATGCCAAAGTGTGCCTGCAATCTCATCAAGGATCTGAACAATGATGCTCCTGACCAGTTTTTAATTCACTTTAAAGGAAGAAAATCCTCACCTTTCACCTAACATTAGGGTTCTTAAATATCTTGCCACAGGAATGTTCGTAGATCTAAAGGCTGTGTAACAAAGGTAGAAGAACTAAAATCTAGCATGATTATTTTTTCTTATAATGAATGGGAAATTCTCAGAGAAGGACCTTTCAAATTTGATCTGTGATGAGAAGAAAATGGAGACAAACTCTACTCTAGAATTCTAAATGGGAAGGGATGAGGAGCAGACCAAGAGCTTATGGGTCAGGATTAAAGTGACAGCAGGGACAGGTGACATTACAGTAGTGGTCTACTACAGGTCACCTGACCAGGAAGACCAAGCAGGTGAAACATTCACAATCCCTGACCCTCATGGGGAACTTCAACCACCCCAATACCTGTTGGAGGAACAGCACACCAGGGGATAAGCAATCCAGGAGGCTCCTGCAATGCATTCATGGTAACGTCCATCTTCAGTGATAGAGGAGCCACGGCGGAGAGGTCATAGAATCATAGAATGGGTTGGGTTGGAAGGGACCTTAAAGAGCATTCCGTTCCAACCCCCCACTATAGGCAGGGACACCTTCAACTAGACCAGGTTGCTCAGAGACCCATCCAATCTGGCCTTGAACGCTTCCAGGAATGGAGCATCCACAACTTCCCTGGGCAACTTCAGTTGTGCCTCACCACCTCAGTGCTCCACCACCGTCACAATATAGAATTCTTTCCTGGTAACTAATCTAAATCCAGTCTCTTTTAATTTGAACACATTCCCTGTTGTCCTGTCACTACATGTTCTTGAAAATAGTCTTGCCCAATCTTTCCTGTAAGTTCCCTTCAGGTACTGGATGGCTGCAGTTTGGACTGAAGCCTTCTCTTGTCCAGGCTGAATGATCCCAATTGTTTCCAAGGTGCTGTGTCGGTCCTTGTTCTTGCCAGCAAGGAGGGGCTTGTGGGGAATGTGAAGCTCAAGGGCAGCCTGAGGTGCAGTGACCACGAAATAGTGGAGTTCAAGATCCTTCAGGCAGCAGGAAGGGCACACAGCAAGCTTGCTTGCTACCCTGTGTTGCGGTGTGCTCTGGCCAGTTTCGGTCTATCTCGTGGCCACGCTCTGCTATGTACTCTCAGAGCCCCCNTCTTTGGCATGCCTGGACCATCGGTGGATTGGGTGAACCCCTACAGGAACTTTGCCAGCCCTCCCGTGCCTTGGAGCAGCCCAGACAGCCCCTGAAGCCGTGGATGGACGCTCGGTGCCTCCCCGGAACGCACCGCAGCAACCCTGGACTTCACGAGAGCAGACTCTGGCCTGTTCAGGGATCTGCTTGGAAAGCACCATGGGATAAAGTCCTGGAAGGAATCCAAGCCCAAGAAAGCTGGTTAATAATCAAGGATCACTAAGAAGAATTTAGGCCAAAACACCAGAAGGCCTAAGTACATGACCAAGGAGCTCCTGGACAAACTCAAACACAAAAAGGAAGCTTAGAGAGGGTGAAAGCAGTGAGACTGAGTGCACCTTCTGCAAGTTTTCCAATGACACCAAGCTGTGCAGTGCAGTCAACACACTGGAGGGAAGGGATGCTATCCAGGGGAACCTTGACAGGCTTGAGAGATATGCCCGTGTGAACCTCACGAAGGCCAGCAAGGCCAAGTGCAAGGTCCTGCACATAGGTCAGGGCAGTTCCAAGCACAAGTACAGGTTGGACGGAAAATAGATTGAGAGCATCCCTGAGGAGGGAGTATTGGGGGACAAGACACTCAACATGATCCAGCAATGTGCACCTGCAGCCCAGAAAGCCAGCTGTGCTCTGGGCTGCATCAAAACCGGAGTGGCCAGCAGGTCAAGGGAGCTGAATCTGCCCCCCTACTCTGCCCTCCTGAGACCCCCACATGGAGTACTGCACGCAGCTCTTGGGCCCAAAACACAAGAAGGACATGGACCTGATGGACTGAGACCAGAGGAAGGTCATGGAAATAATCAAAGGATGGTGAGACACTGGACCAGGTTGCCCAGAGAAGCTGTGGATGCCCCATCCCTCGGAGTATGCCCCATCCCTTCAAGGCCCAGCTGGATGGGGCTCTGAGCAGCCTGGTCTAGGGAAAGGTGTCCCTGCCCATAGTGGGTGCATTGAAACTACATGATCTTTAAGGATCCTTCCAACACAAACCATTCTATGATTCTATGATAAATCACCTCAAACTTCCTTTCTTTGTTTTTATTTTTTTAAGCTTAAATCACTGCTTAGCAAGTTAGCCAAAACTACTCTTGCCATTCATTATTCCTCTCCACTCGCTTACTATAATTTCTTTTTATCTAAGTGCACCACTGCTGTGTACTCCCAGCCCAAGCTTAGCATATTCTTAATACATCTCACAGAAGCAGGTAAGTATTTCACAAACCTCCACATTACAGCAATGCATTATTCAAGTCAAAGTCCCAGAAAAGGATATTGTAATTGCTGCCATGCATCACTGCTGCTCTGCATCCCCTCCCAGGCTGGCAGCAGCAGCAGCTCTGCCTCCTGCCAAGCAGAGGATCACAGCTTGTTTACTGAGCTGTGTCTGGAGGAAGCAGAGCGTGTTTCAGTCTCATCTCCAGCAGCCCTGTCAAGCCAGCTGCCAAGAACAGTCTTGAAAGGTTTCAGGGGGAACAAAATCTAGAACTTAGGTGGCAATAGACTGGTCTGGCACCAGGGACCCAAAGATGAGCAAGCTGGTGCAGGCACTATTCGATCTGAAAGATTAAAACACTTTTAGATAAGTTCAAATATGTAAAGTCATGGGTAAAGAAGTAACCGACTTCCTCAAGTGGAAGGACAGATTAGCAATCAATTTATAATTACCATTGAGATTAGGATCTCTATGTTAATACTTGAAGTTAATGAGTACAAATTGCAGATAAATGAAACTTGTATGCTACCTACATTTCCTTATGATGTATGGAAAAGACCTGAAAACTCTGATAGGGATTTCATGTTGTAGATTATAATTTTTTTTTTAAATTTTAGTATTTAAACTAACACTCCATTACTTCCAGAAGATTTTAGACAAGTTAAACATGCATGTGAGCATTTCCATAACGAAATGCTTTACACAGTTTTGTAGGAATCCCGAAACTCATTCACTAAGACCTCACTGCCTTTGCAAGGCCTGCTAACTACTCTGAAAATAAAGAACAGGAGGTTTAAGAGGACATGTACACAATCCTTCATTTCTTCTCATAAGATCATTAATCAAAGAAAAATTGCTTAAGCCTTTTTCCTCTTACCCTACTAATGAAAAGTCACCAGTCACCAAACACTTAATAAATGATTGGCATTTTTTGTTGTACCCAAAGGTTATTTCTCTGCTTTTAGAGTTGTATCTCAGTTTCTTGGTTAAGTGGGTACATGCTCACACAGTGTGACCACATTATGTGCACTTTTCCATATGATCAGAGCCTGCCAAGTCTCAAACCAGATTATGCAAAATACAACTTCAGTATTTTTCAGAAAAATCCCTTCAGTATTTAAAGAACTGGTGGGCTGTTGTTATTTCTCACCCAAGCTGAGTGCTTAGGCAAAAAAAAAAAAATCTGTAAAGTGCTAAGACAGGAAAATAGAAAATCTGCCTTTCTTGACAGCTATCACAGAAAGAAAAAGAGCTTTGGTTTTGTATTAAAAAAAATGCTTCATGATTGGTTCTCATCATACTTCACATTTCAGTGTCTATAAATCATGGTTATGTTCAGCAAGTTCACAAAGCAAAAGACATCTGCATCCCTGCTTGGCTGCTAACATGCCCAAAATGCTGACAGAGCCATGTCAGCAGTGACCACACACAGACTACAAAATCTATTAAGGCAAGTTTTAACAGCTACTGAATACTCTTAGAACACTTTCCCAACCCCCACCCCCCACTCCCCCCTTTTTTCTTTTTAAATATATGGGTCTTTACTTACACTGCAGTTCTTCCAGCACAACAGCAATACCTGCCTAGAATTTTAAATTCTATCTTGAACATTCTATCTTTTTTAAGAAAAATCAGGCAAGCAAATACAACAGCAGGAACAGTGTTATCAGATGCTTTTACTCAGTAAGGGCATATTCATACAACCTAAGTGTTGCTTTAGTACTATTGCCTCTGCTTCTTGCTTCAAAACATTGGATACAAAAATTACACTGATTTGCTATTCCTGTCCTAGCTCCACACAAGTGCATGTGAAAAGAGAGGCAGCAAGGACTGTCGGTTTTGTTAGCGCATTAGTGAGCAAAAAAGGAGAATAAATTAGTCTTAAGTAACAGACATGTAATAAAATGTTATTTATTTTTGCCTCTAAACACCACACATTTTTTAATTCAGAATTGCTGTGCTGCCTACTAGCAGCAAAGCAGCTGAATACCCTACACAGTTTGGCAACACTCAGCCTTAAAAGCCTTACCTTGATTTGTAGGAATTTACCTGGTTTTGTGCCCTGGTTGGATAACAGCATCTAAATAGGCTGACAAGGAGTTACAGAAAGCATCAGGGGAAGAAAAGCACCTGTCAGGGGTTTGGGGTGTAGGAGTAACAGAATTAATTTTATCAGTCTTTTGGGTCTATTCCAAGTTGCAGTCAACACCCACTCCTCCCTCTGATGAACCACCACTCTGTACTGCCCGGTGACTTCAAATAAAAATGTGTGACTAAATAAATCATCAATGGCCAGAGACAGCTTTTAAGTATCTACAAGAATAGAGACTGCACAACCTCCCTGGGTAACCTGTGTCAGTGCTCAGTCATCCTCACAGTAAAAAGCGCTCTCCTGCTTTTCAGAAGGAACTTCCTGTGTATCGGTGTGTGCCCACTGCCCCTGGTCCTGTCACTGGGCACGTTGATAAGAGCCTGGCTCTGTACCTTTTGCCCCCTCACTTGAGGTATTTCTACACATTGATGAAATCCATCTGAGCCTTCTCTTCTCCAGGCCGAACAGTCCCAGCTCTCTCAGCCTTTCCTCATATGAAAGACGCTCCAGTCCCTTCAGCATCTTAGGGGCCCTTCACTGCACTGTCTCTTGAACTGTAGAGGCCAAAACTGGACACAGCACTCTAGGTCTGGCCTTACCAGGACTGAGTGGAGGAGAAGGATTGCATCCTTCATTAGACAAGCCACTTGCTTGTCTAATGCAGCCCAAGACACCATTCAGTTTCTTTGCCAAAAAGGCTCACTGCTGCCTCATGTTCAACTCGGTGTCCACCAGGACCCCATGGGCCTTTTCTGGCAAGCTGCTTTGCATCCCAGTGGCCCTGGTATGAACTGGTGCTTGGAGCTGGACCTTCCCAGGGGAAGGACTTTGCGTTTCTCTTGCTGAACTTGAAGAGGTTCCCATCAGACCATTTTTCCAGACTGTTGAAGCCACTCTGGATGGCAGCGCAACCACCCTGAGTAACAACTCCTCCAGGTTTTGTACTTCGTGCAAACCTGCTGAAGATACATTCTTGTCCCATCACTGAGGTCATGAATGAAGCTGTTAAACAAGACTGGACCTGTTACTGACCCCTGGGGTACATGACTAGTTATTGCCTCCAGCCTGAGTAATCTTCATATTATATAGCTGTTGTGGTTTTAGTAGTGAGGAGGGGACCATAAAGATGGCTCCTGTGAGAAGCTTCTGGAATTCTTCACCATTTCCAACAGAGCCAATCTCTGATGGCTCTGAAGATGATGGACATACCATTGGCCAAGTCTGGGCCAATTAGAAAGGTTGGTTACGCCTCTGTGATGACATATTTAAGAAAAAATCAAAACAAAGTATACATGCAGCTGCTTTTATTTAGAGAAGGAGGAGGATGTGAGAACATGTGAGGGAAAACAACATGGAGACACCAAGGTCAGTGGAGAAGGAAGGGGAGGAGGTGCTCCAGGCACTGGAGCTGAGATTCCTCTGCAGGCCGTGGTGAGCCCATGGTGAGGTGGGGTGTCCCCCCTGCAGTCCATGGGGTCCATGAGGGATGCAGAGATCCACCCACAGTCTGTGGGTGAGGTGCTAACGCTGGAGTGGGTGGATACCAGAAGCTGCAGTAGCCGTAAAGGTCAGAAGAAGCTATAGTAGCTGTAGATGCCAGAAGCCGTAGCAGTCTCAGTTCAGTGAGAAGGAGAGACTGAGATAAAGTCCCGTAGTTTGTGAAGGAGGTGACCACACTGGAGTGGGTGGATGTCAGAGGAAACTGCAGTCCAGGTGGGAGACCCGGTTGGAGAGAGAGGAGCCCCCTGCTTCCATGCTGGAGCAGTTTGTCCTTGGAGGACTGCATTCCGTGGATGAGTAAACCCACACCATAGAAGTTCACAGAGAACTGTCTCTCATGGGAGGGACCCCACAGCAATGCAGAGGACGAACTCCTCTCCCTAAACAAGGGAAGAAAATAGACTGACCTGAATCCCCACACCCTGCACCCCCTCGCACTGTTGGTGGGAGGGAGGGAGTGGGTGGGGAGGGAAAAGAACGGTGTCTTTTAGAAGTTTAGTTTTATTTCTCATATCCTCCTTCTAACTCTGTTAGTAATAAATTTCACTTTACAACTTAAGTGAACCTGTTTTGTCCTTAGAGTGTTTTCTCCCAATTCCTTATCTCAACTCATAGACCCTTGTGTTGATTTTTTTCCCCCTCTCCTTCTGTTCTCTGCCCAGCTGTGGCAGGGGAGGAAACAAGTGAGTAACTACAGTGAGTACCTAACACTTAGCCAAAATCAAACCACAATAGCAGACTGAGAGGAATTATCAGTGAAACAATTCTGTACATCTCCAGCTTCACTAATATCAATAATTTTATCATCTGATACTTAGTGTCTTGGCTCTTGTAGTTACAGTTACACAACAAGATCAATTGCCATTTTAAAAAAAGTTGGTTTAATTAAAAATTCCTAATCTGCCAAATTTAAAAAAAATATATGTGAACCCAAAAACTAAATAACCCAGAAAGACATAAAACAAAAAATAAAAACAACTTTAAAAGCATTATTTGTGGGAGGCCTGACTCATGCCTTCTAAGAGCTTGAGGTTGATATATATTACCTGCCGTGTTTCCCTAGCTGTGTTAATTCCTTTCTCAGACTCACTTACTGAAACTATTCCAGAGGGATGAATAATTACCACTCCATGGTTATATGATAGCATTAATTTTCCTGAGTAAGATCTATTTTATATGAAGACTTATAATTCACATTTGATCCCAAACATCATTAATTCAGTTTCTCAACCTAGAAACTAAACGGCTTCTGTCTTTGGGCAAGTCTACACCTCTCAGAGGACTGCCATGCACAGCCCACGAGCCGGTTTAGGCCATACCTGGCTTCCAAACTGAAATCAAAGGCCACATCAGCACAGCACTGCAGCTCAACTCATTAAGCTGACAAGAGGGTTTAGCACACAGTTACACCCAACATAATAAAAGCAGTTATACTGCTACAATAGTCTGGATTGTATTTTCATCTAACCCTTACCTCTGTTACAGGTACAGGTCAAACTGACCAGACTTTAAGCCAGAAACATCTGCAGCTTGTTCTGTGGTTTAGACAGGTACAGTTCTCTGTACCCCTGAAAAAGACCACATGCTTGTGTAACTGGCACGAGCCTACCTCATCCACTTCACCCAGAGTGACTGATGAGTGAAACATGATGGGGAGCATTTAAGAGTTTTCAATAAAATCCATAATCTTCTGCATCGGGACTGGCTGAGATTCTGTGAACCTTGTCTAGCTATTGAGGAAATTAATTACACTTTACTAAAGGTATTTAAGTGAAATTGTGTCCTAACAGCAAGGCTTTCTCAAAGGTGAGGGGGAAAAATCCTAATATGCTGCACATAGAAACTCAAGTAATTTATTCTTATCAATCTCAGAACAAAATATTAGATACAATTTTAATTCTTCTGCCAAGTCGTGAATTTATAATTCTAGTTTCTGCAGTTCTTGACAGCTAGCACCTGGTTTAGGGGAAAAGAGAGTTAACCAACTCATCTCCTACAGACAACACTCAAGCCTTTCAATGCAGTAGTAAGTTTCCCAAGCCTTTTTTCTCCTATCGTGTATGTGTACATGTCCACATATGAGAAAAAGTGTGGCTTAAAGAGTATTTACAGACTTTGACATTGCCAAAAAAGCTCCAGGCCACCTATGGTCTGCTTTGTTCTCCCAAGATGTTTTACACAGCATATTCCATCTCTCATTTATCATGATGCCCTTGGAAAACAGAACTGGCAAAACCTTTTTTTATCAGTAAATGCTACTAGTTTTGTGAGGTTTTTTTCTTCCAAAGGTCATCAGATCTCATAACTCACTGCTACTTTAAACTAATGACAGAAGCAAAAACTGAGGAGAAAAATTGATTAACAGGCTTGTGTACTGCTGTGGCCATATTCCTAGGTCTGTGTTGTATTTTCCATACCAAATGCTGCCCAAGGTGCCTCATTAATATGGATTAGTTGTACTTTTGAAAACCAACACCTGTCCCATGGTGTCATTACGTTAACTAAAGTCTCAATTACCTATCTGGGATGAAAAACTAACAGTGTAGTAAAAAAAAAAAGTTTACAGACTTCAGGCTCCAGGAACTTTGGAAGCACTGTCTTGTGTATTACAGAACTGCACAAAGCCAACACCTCCATTTGTGGTTGAAAATAACCACTGAAGAATGATATACAGTGGGTGGCAAAAACAGTCACAATTGTAAAGTAACCAAGCAAATAATAAGCTGTGTCCATAGGGGATAAAAATGCTATAATTTCCAAAATGCACGCTGCTATAAATAAGTTAGAGGTTATTTGCTGCAGTACACGGACCAAGTTTGCAATCACACAGCTATTCTTCGTGCCTGTTTTAAAAAGGGCTAGCTGAAATTGTTGAACAGCAGACAGAGTGGCACCGCGTGCATTGTTTGGGCTTGGAGCGATGGTGAATTGCACTATATGGAAGCTTTGTAGAAAAGGCAGCTCCTGCCACCTCCTTGAATTTAGTCCTCTTCCATATAAATAATAAGGCTTCCTTTTTAAGTTGCAATGTTGGTATGTGGGAACAGGACAACATCATCAGTCCTGCTTACCACTTCTTGCTGGTATTTGGGCATAGTTGGAGACCAAAGGCTGACCAGAGTGCCAAACCCAAGTTTGCTGATGACTAGTGAAAACCACCTTGGTCCACAGAGAATTTCAACATGACATTCTCATAATTTTAATCACAGAAAGAGACTGGTTTTCTCACTGTGGAGACCAGCTGTCTGGTTATGTTTTCCATAAAAGATACAAACTGGAAGAGATTCAGGGAAGTGTGTGTGCACACTTCATTTTATACTTCAGCAAATTTGAGCAGGTCATAATTATTTAGCAATTCAAAAATTATAATACAGTCTAAGTTCATCTGTCAAAATGCAGAGGAATTTTGCCCTCTAATAAGAAGATGCTTACCTGATAGGTAGGACAACTTGGAAGAAGGCGCAGAAAAGTACAAAGACTGCTTTGATTTCAGATAGTCATTTAGGATTATAAATATCAGCAACATGGCACTGATAGACATAAACCATTTGACATTATAGGCACAAAGGGAATCTCTGTGATATAGACTTACAAGTTCTCCCAAGTTTCTCACTTATGTCACTACTTTTTTTCTTTTGCTAGGCAAGAAATACTTTCCAAAAAAATGAAAAAACTAAACAATCAAAAAAAAATCTGAGCTGATGACAAAAGAATAAAGATAACTTTGTGGGAAAGACCAGGTAAGTGGTCATTTTGACTAAATAAGATGATATTACCAGGTATTTTAGTAAGTTTTGTAATTTCTGCTTTAATTATGCACAAATGAGCAAAAATTATTTCAAAAACTTTCCAAAAATATTAGTAGAAGGATCATATACTGCTGCAATACAGCCACCTGTAAAACATGGTAACTGCTTAAAAACACACAACAGAACTGCAAATTCTAACAGTTCAGTAGTAAAATATTGGTGAAATCTGAGCAATAATATGCAAGCTGAAAAAGACTTACTAACTTGCCTAATGCAGAATAGATATAACAATATAAAATTGCAATTAGTTAGAAATGTAACTACATTATATTTATATTGGAAATATATATTAACAATCAGTTCTGAAAAAAAGAATACAAAGAATGAGCCTGGATGGGGTATAAATAGTTACCAGTGGAGCACATGATTGAGGCAATGGCAGGAAAAGATGATAGAAGGAGGGAAGGTAACACATTTCCTGCAAGACATAGGACAAAATTTTCATAGTAGCTGTGAGGGAGCAGAGCCTGGAGCCATGTGGGCATGCCTAGGTTGTTATTCTACACCAACTCGAGTCACTGCCAGGGGTGGAAGTAAGGGATTCTTGCTTCCAGGAAGAAGGGTGTGGCTTCGGGTCGAGAAAAATCGCAGCAGGAGGGGGAAACCCTGTCATCAGGGTCCTCAGCAAGCATCTTTGCATGTAGATTGCCCTCTTTTGTACACTTTTGTTAGTAATACTGTTGCTGTTACTGTTGGTTTTCTTACCTCACTGCTATTTCCGGTAAATTGTTCTTATCTCAACCCTTAATTTTCACCTGTTCTCAACTCCATCCCCGGAGCAGGAAGTGGCAAGGGAGGAAAACAGAGGGGGGAGGCATGGGGTTCGGGAGAGTCTTGAGACAAAGGGGCACTAAACTGGGGAGTGCTGTTCCTAAACCAGGACAGAGTGCTTACAGATTTTCTCAATCTTCTTATGAGTTTTTTTACACTGTGAATGCTACTAGACAGACCTATAAGAAAACGATTGATCTGTTGGGAATGAAAACTACAACAGAAGGGACAAAGGGAAAGGAAGTAACCACTGATTTAATGAGAATGAGCTATCAGCAACAACTTGAACACATAAACAGAAGGAGAAGATTCTGTCAGAACTGTGTTCATTCCCCTCACATACCAAAATTGGGAGTCAAAAAAATGTTCCTCAGTGGACCTGCTTTCCTAAGCAAGACAACATTACAGAAATCAAAAGCAGTTTCCCACACCAATCCAGCATCCTGTGCATTTTATCAGTAACTTCAACATGCATAAATAACTTTTAAAAAATCACTAAGATTCTATACGTTGCCAGTCTCTTTCATGTGGCCTGTTTTTTCTGCATCTGCATAAGTTTGAAAATGGTACTTGCAAAAGCATCATTTATTGCATCACTTGTACTTCTGGTTAGCAGTTTCCTTCTTCCCTGTTGGGAATTACATATTACAGATAAGTGCTATTTTGCTGGCAACAGACAGCAAAAAGGAAGTAGACCACTGTAAAAACAAACATGTACAACTAAATCCAGCATTACTGCAGCAATATATGTTTTCTTTATATATCACATTAATTGCCTTTTTTTTTTTTAGCAGTAATTGTTCCATCAACATTCAAAGCTTGAAAGCTGCAGGATGTGCCAGGCTGGCAGACCAGCACCACTCCAGACAGCAGTAGTACAGGACAGGGAAGAAATACATACTCTAAGGAGTAAACATGGTTAAACATTAATTTGATGCCTGTGATTCCCCCAGCAAAGCAAGAGCAAAGGCCTTGGGAATGGGAGCTGGATGCTGAGTCTCTCAATCAGTACAGCCTTCTGCCAGTTGTTTGGTCATTATGTATTTTAAAGGAAAGAGTTAGAAAGGTTTGTTTTCAGCATCTCTCTCTCTAAACCTTTTCACAGTTATATTGCACCATTAAATACACAACAGTCAGGGAGAGGAGGGTTCAGCAGCAAAGAGTGAACCAGACACTGACACCCTCTTGTGCAAGCGTCTCTGCCACACACTGAGAGCAGGGGCTTTGTGTGAGGCAGCTCGTTCTGGCTGAGATACACTCGTTGTTCCAAAGGCGTATTCACATGACATCAAAACAGAGTAGGTAACTCCAAACTCACCCTCCAGCTTAACACACAGTGACTCTGTTTAATTCACAAACTGGAACTAAATCAAACAGTGTCTTATTGAAACCCTTTCCCATGAAAAGCATTTCTCTTCATACTCCCCTTTTCCTTTCTTCTAGAAAATTAATTTTTCAATCTTACAAGATCTTTTAAACAGTTTCCTCTATGACTTTCAACTTGAATTTAAGACTGTCTTAATAAAATGAATGTGCTAAAAAACGACCAGCCTTATTCACATTACCTAATCTAAGAAACCAGATTATTTTAAATTGGATTCCATCCTGACCTTATCTATAAAATATTTTAAAAACAGAACAAAAAGAGAGGAATTTAAAATGTTTCCCAAATAAAATTCACCCTGGCAGTCATTCAAACAGAGTAAATATTTTGATACAATTTGCAGAAACAGCATTAGGTAATATTTTATGGTGCTCATTAAGCTGTCATGTTCTAAATCACAACCGGCATCAAATGATTTCTTCCCTTTTCTACTATTTAAGTTTGGAAAATATGCACTGTATAAGAGGTGTCAAGTAAAATTGCCACAGGATATACTGGAAATCCCTGCACCAGCTGCATACTCAAGCATAAAGGAAGTGTCTTTCTGATCCTACAGCCTGATAATACTGGAGTTGCTGGAGGGTTACAGCAGTCTTTGAAAATAAAGCTTCATTACACTGGCTTGGAGAGGTGCAGTTTAATCCTCTTTGGAAGCTGGTCCTGCAATCCTACATTTTAGAAAATTGCTGAAAGCCATTGTGCTTTTGATGGGAATTGGTGTAATTAACAGTACAGGTGCAGACCATGCAAGAGGCAGTGTCAGCACAACCTCTTCCCATATCTTCTGCTTCTCAGGAATTCCATCTGATAATGACAGAAGCAGGTTTTAACAGAATTTTTTTGCCATAGATTAAGTTATTGCTTATTTAGTGATATAAGACAGACATTTTCTTCTTTAGTACTTCAATTCCTCTGCATGTTAAAAGAGAGAAAAAAATATACCACTTTCTTCCCATTGCTGAAAAGGATTCTTACTTTACTACAGTCCTTTACTCATTGTAATAAAATTTGGATATGTGCTAGAATTGCCGTGCTGTTGGCCTAAAACGCAAATTTAGTAAAGCATTTCAGTCAAAGTGTATCAAGAAATGTGTTTACTAATTGTAGTATATATTTAATAAGTACAACATATATTACATGAGATCTTGAAATCGTAAGGGTAATAAATACTCCTGACACAGTAAATAAACCCCAAATAACAAAATGATACTGACATTTATAACCAAATACATCCCTGCCTGACCCCAGTGAGATTTTACCAACAATATGTTTGATCTCTAAGTAAGCCAATGCATTCTTCCAATCTCAATACCATCAATGCTGATAATGAAATGTATTTTCTGCAATTCTATGAAACAGATTACCAAAAAAAGGAAAACAATGAATGAAAATCAAACAAAAACAGCTAGCAGGCTCTTCAAACATTTATTCAATTTAAATTTTGCTTTAATGTTCTACGGTTTCTTTTACTTAAAATTTGTGATGTTTTGGTTGGGGTTTTGGTTTGTTTTTTTTTAAAGCTGAAATTTATTTTAGTAGAACTGAGGGGAAAAAATTTTAGCTACTTCAAATTTTCCAAGTGAGGGACAGCTTTTTTTATAGTTGTTTTTCTACCCAAGGCAGTCTTTAGGGTGAAATCCTTTCTTATGGCCACATGGTGGTAGCACTACAGGGTCTTTCAGTTGGGACATTCCAAGAAATCACAACTGTTAGGAACAGGACTGAGCACTTTAAGAGAACAAGTTTTACAGACAAGAACCTCTTGTTTCTTGTCTTTTAAAGACAAGAACCGTTTGTTTCTTTTCAAGTAAACTGTAACATTTTCAAAGAGCACAGGACATCATATAAGAAAAAGAAAACTGTATTATAACACCATAAAAATAGTTGAGTTCTAGTGAGAAAAAAGCCAAATGGCTAAGGAAATATCGAAAGCACATATCCTCAGGAGATACTTCATTACATAAATGGCAAAAGATTGCTTGCAACTGCAATTTTTTGTAAACTCAGTCAATTTTAGATATTCCAATTCCAGAAACACAATGAATTGGAGAAAGTTAGCAAGAAGTATTTAAATTATTTGTTTTCTTCTTTAATTATTTTTATTTAGAGGATTAGGTCCATTTAGCATTTAAACACTTCAGTAGTCTGAGACAAATTCAGTTTTCTGGTCTAAACAGGGAAGAAAAGGGATTTGAATCAGTCATCTACATGCCAAACGAATGCTTTAAGTCAATTAAATATAGAGTAGCAACACTACTATATCCACTGCCACTACATCCTCAATGTTGTAAATACTGTCTCTATTATTTGGGAACTACTGCCTTTAGTTCCAAATTTAATTTCATTAAAAATACTCAGGCTATTACATTCTATCTCTCCACTCCCACTCAAAAGCAGTGAGAAGGAAATATAAACAACTTTTATAGGGATCTGCTTCATTTTATCAGTATAAAAGGCAAACAAAAATATAACTGGCTGAGATCTTCTCAGCCCCAGGCTTATGCTCCCAGCACTCAGTGGACAACTGACTCTAAAGCACCTGCCCCAACAAGAGTTTTCCTTCATCTTCCCCTGTATCTCTGCAATGTGCACCACAAGGAGAGACATAAGTTATTAAGAGTAAGATGAGAGCAGAGAAGGAGTGGACAGATGCTTGTTTGCCTGTGAGCTTTTTAAGGATGACATCTTTCCTTCCTTTCCCCCCAGTTTGTCTTGCCATCCAAGTATTCCAGAGCACCATGACAAAGTAAGATAATAACACCACACAAGGAAACAGCAAGTGGTGGGTTCAGCATTCAAAGGTGAGTGAATAACAGTCAGGGATTTGAAGATAAACACAAAGTTGCCCCTTCCCCAAACCTGGGAAGAACCAAGCAAGTAAACATGGAACAAGACAAAGAGGCTGCACTGGAAGCAAGAAAGGGACACGAGTGCATGGAGCCTTGCTATGAACTGCAAGGAGGTAGTTCAGAGCTGTGGGCCAAAATCAGAGAGGAGACTCAGAGTCACAGCAGATGTCTGCTATGGGCAGTGGGATCAGGAAGAGGGAGTGATGAAGCTCCATTCAAACAACCAGAAGCCACCTCACGATTACAGACCTTGATTGCAACAGGGGACTTCAAATGTCCTGACGTGTGGTCAAGCAGGAACAAACATGGAGGGGAGCAAGCAATCAGAGCAAGTGCCCCAGTGACATTTTCTTACCAGAGGTACCAGACAGCTCAAGCAGGACAGGTTTTCTACTGGACATGTTACACCGAGGCAGATAAGAACTGCTTAGGAATGCGATAGCTCATGTGTGTCTCAGCTGCAGAGACCACCAATGAGAGCTTACATGCTGAAGGGAGAAAGGAAAGTGGCAAAAGAGAGATCTGGGATCCAGGACAGTAGACTTTGGGTTATTCAGGGTAGAGAAGCTGTCCTGACATCAAAAAGTGCCCAAAAGACATCGAAGATCTATAAGGACAGACTCCCCAGTGCTTCACAAGGGTCTTTCCCAATGTGCAGAACAAGCAGGTCTGGCAGAAGGCTGGTGCGGCTCAACAGGGCATTTTGGTCTGAAATGTACCACAAAACCAAATGAACGGTCAGAGATTAAGTCTAATACAGAAACACTCCTCAGGCATGCAATGGGATTGGGAAAGGCAAAGTTTATCTCAACTTAGAATCAGCAAGAGAGGCAAACAGCAACAAGGGCTTTATCACTACAGCAGTAGCAAAAGACTAAGAAAATCTTTGCCTGCTGCCAAATGTGACTAGCATAAAGGACTCAGTTCATCCTTGTACATCAAATACATTTGCTCTGAAAGTCACAGATATGTCAAAAAAAGAAGTTGAGTATAAAATGCTCTGATAAATACTATCACAGAGTTGCACGGAAATGTATGGTTATTTCTGCTAAATCTCTTTTTGTTAAATCAACTATTTCAGAACTGATTATCACAGGAATCATACTTAATGTTTCAGAAACAGTAATGTTGCAGGTTAATAAAGATGCTCCTCCTCTCTTAGGGAAAACTGAGGGAAAAGAGATGGACTAGAATATTCTGATGCTATAAATTTGGAAAGATGGTGTTTTGCCTATGTATTAAAAAAAAGTGCTAAGCAACCTAGAGACAAATTAAATAGACAAGACATCTTTGAATAATACATAATTAAAAGGTGCAAAAGACAGTTTAGAAAGCTTATAAATTCTAATTCCTCGGAATTCCTTGCTTTCTTATCTTTTAGCTCTCTAAATACTGTATTGCTCAGCACAACTCTTCTAGTTCCACCACAGTTGTTCTACTTAAGAACATAGTGCAACTTGACACCAAAATCTATATAAAATCACCTGCTATAAAATGGAATATTTGACCACATTAGGACTGATCATCTGCTATGAAAAGCATTATCACAAATAACGTGTAAGCTCCCCAGTATATCACTTCATGTATCTATACTTAGCAGAGATAGCTACTGTCTAAGAAGACTACTTGCACAGGATTGAAGTTCCACATCCACAAAACTCCTAAGTATTTTAATAAACAGTGCTTGACAACTATTTCCCTTTTCTTCAGTGACTAAACACCCAGTAACTTCCTTTGCTCAGCATAAGTTGGAATAATATAGATAGCAATAATGTGTAAAGGAATCTGAATTCCAGACAATGATGAGCCATACAGGCCTGTTTATGATCATACTTTCATTCTGCACATACATTAACTTCCACGGTTTAAACCCCAGAATTCACATAAACTCTCCAAGGTCAGTCCAGAAGATGCTCAAATCCCTTTAGCTAAGCATTTCAGGATGTCACTCAAAGATGTCAATCACTTACAGTAAGTTTATTACTTACTTTCCATCAACTTCTGGTCTTTTGCACACACAGTGAAACTTGCCACCAAAATCTATGTAAAGATCATCTTCTACAATGTGGAAGATTTGACCAATGGCAATTTTATCTTTAGCAGGCCCCATCTGAATTAAAGGAGAGCGTCTCAACATGGATGCAAAGGATTCCAATTTCTCTGAAGGAACCTACAGATCAATAATAAAAAGGAAAAAAAAAAACATTTCACAAACATGCTGTCTGAAGGAGGATTTAAATTAAACTTTCAACATACAAAAAGGCTTCACTCACTGAATAACAATTAAAGATTTCACATGTTCGGCACATTTTTAGCAAGACTTCTAAGGAGGCATCTGGTACATTACTCCAACTCCAAATATTTTACACATTAAAGGTAAAGCTTTCATTAATTCAGTCAAAGAAAAGCATAACAAGGTGCATCTCCTGGAAACATCTGCCAGTTCTACTACTGGTTAGGTAAATTAATTTAAAAATGCATTCCAAATGTAGGAGAGACTCCTAAAAAGAACACCGCTCATCTCTTTGTTATCTCCTCAGTGAAAACCAAACCTGAATTAGTACCTACACCTATTCATGCAAGTATTTAATAATGAATAATACTTAAATCTTTGTTTTAAAGAACAAAACCATTTTGCAAAGGTAGCAAAAGTAGAAAGCATGCACAGGACAGATCTAACACTAAAAAAAAATTTGAATCATCACCTTTCTCATTTTTCACTCTACAAAATCAAAGTAACTAAATAAACAAAATGCCAGTTTCTTCTAATACAGCTTTGGGAAAATGTGAGAACATAAGCCTTCCTGCTATGCTTCATGGAGTGAAACATCTAGTAGAGAGGTTCTGTAGCCTGAGAAGACTTACTATCACAGGCTTACCATCACATGCTCGGTGAAAATATCCAGCTATATTAAAGTGAGACTCAATGTCCCATATGCCATCCCTGATATCCTAAATATGACCACTTTTTTACATTGTCACCTTTGAAATGCAATTAGTAAGAAAAGCCCACTTGCTAGGAACAAATGATACGGGAGAAGTGTTTCGGAAACAATACATACTCGAAAGTGAACCTAAGGAAATCATTTTATAGATGACTAAATAGATTTTAAAAATTAGAACCTATTAATTTTCCCCACATTTAGTATAATTAATTGACAATTACTTTGTGCAAGATTTTAAACTGTTTTTGAATCAGCAGAAGAACTAAACTGAATGATCAAGCAATTCAAGGTTCAGAGCTCTGCCACCTTCAAGAACACACTTCCCCATCAACTGCTTCAAAAGGATACTGAAAATCCATCTGTATTTTATATGAGCAGGGAATGATGCCATCATTTTCCACCCGTACTTTTGGAACCTTTTATTCTTGGAGAAGTCAAAACAAGCCACAGTTTTGAATTCCAGCTCTGCTGGAAGGCACAAACAGCAGGGATTGTTCTGAGGGGACACAGCCTTGGAATTTACAAGCTAGAGATCTGACACCTGGTACATTTGCTGCTTCAGAAGCAAGAACTGCTAAATGCAGCATCTGAAGGACAAGGGCTGAAAAATGTGCAACACATGCATACCTGCACACACACCACAAAAAGAAAGCATCTGGCCACGGTAGACCACAAACAGAGCAGTAGGATCTTACACAGGAAAGCTACTATCATACAGTGTTCCAAACATAGCATTGCTTGAATTTCACAATACATTCTAAATTCAAATACATGAAAATTAATTAGACAGGATGCATTTGAAAGTGCACCAAGCAAAAAATGCAAAATACTGGAAACAGTAAGAGGACATATTTAAACGTGATTTATTATATTAATTAAGGGGACAGCAGAAAATCTTCAATCAATATATAAATCATAAGCTAGAAGTAAACATTTCAAAACTAACATCCCCCCCAAAATTACTCTCTCTGGGC
>VYZT01037783.1:16485-33195 GCA_013400735.1 Pomatostomus ruficeps | reverse complement strand
CTGGGCAGGGGATTACAAATCAATGTTCATACTGAAATACTAAAACCTGTTTCAAGGGAAACTAAGGCACAAAAAAGCGCAAAATATTAGAGGCCTTCCACTGAAGGGCAACAGTAAGAACATGGCAGCAACACAAACTCAGGATGACAAGGACTACTATCATATCATCCCAGATTATTTTCAATTATTCTTCATTGCAAGGCAAACTAATAACAAAACTGGTCCAAATAAAAACCAACCAAACAAAACAACAACAAACCCCACAACCCACAAACAAAAAACCAAAAACACCCACAATGGCAGGATGTTATCATTTGCAGGGTAACAAACATATACTCCACAGTTAAAGTCAGATCTTGGGTAAAGAGCAGCTTTGTTTTGACACTTCAACAGGAGATGAGGAGGTCCACCTATGGTTTGAACTAATTTAATCAATGCTAGTGGAATCAGACACCACACCACATGATCCATACCACCAAATGAACTGCCTTTTCTTACATGTAGATAATTTGAAAAAAGCCTGAGCTAGTAGGGGGTATCAAGACAACTTCTAAGTTTGCTCTGAAGGAGATTTTCCTACATTATCTACATAGATGTCATTAGCAATGACATCTGAACACACTGAGCAACACTGAGATTTTTTTGCTAAGCAATTAATACAATTCACAGTAAATTGGCAATTACACTCATTAAGTCACATTCACCTCATTCATGCTGCCTTCTTATAATGGCACACTCGGTAGGTTCTCTACACTAAAAAAAACCTCACAGCACTTCACGAAGATGAGCACACCAATATCCTATGGATTTCCTGGTTTTGTCACCTAAAAATGGTCCATTCTAGTTAATAACATCTCTCTTCTTTATTTCACTGGCAGGAAAATATACAGATGAAAAATTCTCCCACGTGCAAACTTGCCTGTGAAATAATCTCTGTACACAACTGACAAAAGCTTTCTCTACACACTGACAGATGTGCTCATTGCTTACTAGGAACAGATTAAACTAAAATACAGATGATAATGTACAAAGAAATTTTTTGCCATTCTTCATTGTGGACAGTCTTCCAAGAATCCACCGGGAATCTGTTAGAATTCTATCATGGGCCTACCAGTCGGCAGCATTCTCTGTTCTGCGTCCTGGGGAGGAACTTCTCAAGAGCACAAATAGCTGATTTATGTATACAATAATCCTCAAGAGATGCCATTAGTTACTGCCATCAAGGACTCTTTTGTGGACAGTCTAGAAACACAGTGAGATAAAATGCAGTATTTTAGCCAGTTTTCTGCATAACCTACAGCAGATCTCATTAAACTATCTCAAGCATTTAAAGAGATTTAATGACATTTTGAGTACTTTTCTCTACAAATTCTAAATTTCCTTATCTGGATTCTCCACAGTAGTATTACAGAAAAACAGTAAGACTGTACAATAAGAGGGCAAGACACTTTATTAAGCACTCTTCTGATGCTCAAGGAGTGTTGGCCATGCAGCTCTGATAGATGATGCATTGATAACATGTCAAATTGCAAAAACTGGAGATTATTAAAAAATTCAGAAGCACGAATGGCATATTCTTTTCAAGTACCTGAAGTATGAGGGCTTTTTTTTACCCTCCTCCTTCTTAAATGACAAGTCTGCTTAATCTTCCTTCTAATTTCTGGATTTTAAAGTTTTTTCATAAATATTTGGATACCGAGCACTTTCAACATGCATAGTTCAACGAAAAAACAGCAGCTGTTTCAGCAACAGAATTCTCCAAGATAATACATATGAACCACAGAGTGGGAAAAGTCATAGATTTAAACCGCAGTGGATCCAAACAAAAGAAGTAACTCCAATGGAGGAATGTAACATACTATTTCTGGAGCAAAGCCTATGACTGTACAAGCAGGGTGGCCCTATCCCACCCACTGAGCAAAATATCTGAAAAACCAGGCTACGTGCTTTATGTCTGCTTGCAAAGGCAAGTAGAATCCACACTGGAATGTGAGAGAGATGGATGAGAAGAGATGGGAGATTGGTAATCTGATTGCCACAATTAAGGGGTGAATGACATATTAACATCAAGCAGCATGCAAAGAACACAACCCCTTGTAACTACCAAATTTCTCTTCCCCTGCATCCATAGCTAGACAGACCTTTCTGTTCAAAGTTAATTACATGAAACAACAAAATGGAAAAACCAATTTGCAGTAGTAAGTTAGTGTGATGCCTCAATAGCTAAGGGCCCCAACAACTTGGATACCAAAATGGGACTGGAAAAGGCCTTGAGCAACCTGAACTAAGTTTATCCTGCTTGGAACAAGGGGTCTGAAGAGATAACCTCCTGAGATCACTTTCAACATGCACTATTTTACTTAGGAAAAATGACTGCTATAAAGAATATTAAAACAAAACCCAATATATTAAGCTACCCACTGAACAAGTATATATTGATAAGGCACTTATTTCAACCAGCAACCTAGAAAATTCCACTATCTACTAGCCCAGCAAACCTTAATTTTCTGTACCTGATAACTACTGGAAGTGTGCACTGTTGCTTAGATATAAACCTAAATCCCAGGACTTTTTTAAGTGTTGAAGGCATTACTAGGGTAACAGCTCATAGTGATTCATGCAGTTAATTTACCAAACTTCTCTCTTTTACTACTTTTTACTTGAATGCAACAAGCTGTATTTAAGTCAAAACTCCATCATGCAGAAAAATATCACCTTAAAGACAGCAGGACCAACTCAGACACTATAGCACAAAATCTGACATCCAACAGTTAAAGGCCTTCCATCCAGAAGCAGCACAAAAAGCATTGCCAACTTGAAAACTCTCTTGAATTTATCAAAGAATAACCATCAAGCTTTGTTTTCACCAACAGTTTCCCAGACACTGAGGTTGCCCCAAGAAACAGTACTGAACACTCATGAGAAGCACTAAGAGGACTGACATATGACTACAGTGACTGAAATTTCAACAAATAAGCATACAAGCAATTACATCTCAAAGTGTTTTCTCTAGGTGCTGCCTTCTCTGTATACATTAAACTACTCGTTCTAATGCTGATGAGCTCTTATTGAGAAGCTCCATGTATCTTATTCTCGTCTCAGAATATAATTGCTCAGATTTTAGGCATCATGCCTTTAACTCATCTCAGGAGTGAACAGCTCTAACTCTCTCCTGCAATAAGTTCACATAACTTCTCTACCTGCAACTTCGAACATGTTCACAACTTTGTGCCTAGCTGTAACCAGTGATTTTAGAGTTTTCCCAAAGAAAAAACTCTGCTTCCTGTATTAGTAGGAAAGAAAAGTTTAGGGGAAAAATACTTTAAAAGTATAAGAGCTGACATTACCATTTATTAGTTATTTACCCTAAAAATACAGCCAACTTCTAGGAAGTGCCTAATCTACATTTCTAAAAAACCAACTAAGCTTTGAATAGTCAGGCTCATTCCACTGTACAGCCACTGTCTACCAAGACAGCATTCCCACTAAACCTGCACAGCCCTCCTCACCTCAAGCAATCACAGACCTTTTGTCTCCTCTTCTAAAGTAATTCTGCACTGGGCAAAACATCCCACACTGTCCACCTTGGGTCTCTACCACTCGTACTTCTACCCAAGAGACAAGATGACACATAATCATTCTTTTTCTTCCTTCAAATTTTTTAAGCCCTGTCCCACAGTTTAGATACATCCCAACATGCAGAAAACACTGTCAGTAACCACCTCAGCATACAGCACTAACTACAGTATTACACAACCTACTCCTTTGAAGAAGACTTGTGCCTACCATTATTTTTTCAAACAACACAAGCTATAGCTCTGCAGGCCAGGGCTTCACCTACTTGCTTATTATCAACAGATATAACAATAAAGAGTAAACAATAAACAGGAACAAAATCTGATAAATACTCATACTTGCAATATACAGTACATGACTTGCTTGTATTCTGTAGTACACGGAAGAACAGGTTGCCCAGAGAACCTGGGGATGACTCATCCCTGGTAGTGCTTAAGGCCAGGTAGGATGGGGCTCTGAGCAACCTGGTCTAGTGTAAGGTGTCTCATCCATGGCAGGACAGTTGGAGCTAGATGATCCTTAAGGTTCCTTCCAACTCAGGTCATCCTAGGATTCTATGAAATCAGAAGTCTGGGATGAAATAAAACTCAGGAGCATCATTTGGACTTGAATATGAACAGTAATGCAAAGACAGGAACCATGCCTTCTCCATCTCTAGTCTAGTATTTGACAACCATTGGAAAAAGTACCAAATTACTTGTTACCCTCTTATTTGTCAATGACATTCATCTTGTGCAGTATTAAGGAAGACAATCTGCAAATTGCTTGTTAATACATGCCATTCATACATGGACAACACATACAATAGACACCAGCATGATGCCAGTGATTCAAAAATGTGTATGGCTATTTTAGAATTTTTTTGAAGCCCAATGTTTATTTCTGCAATATGTCCCAAGGCAAATTTTAAAATATTATTATTTTTAAACTCTGAATATTTATGGATGAAACAGACAGGTAAAACTATAAACAGAGTAGAAATTAGGAAGATAAG
Source organism: Pomatostomus ruficeps (assembly GCA_013400735.1). Taxonomy (NCBI): domain Eukaryota; kingdom Metazoa; phylum Chordata; class Aves; order Passeriformes; family Timaliidae; genus Pomatostomus; species Pomatostomus ruficeps. The sequence continues at coordinate 28,625 of VYZT01037783.1, read as the reverse complement.
ATTAGGCAGAGCTGCATAAGAATAAACAAGGACACAGAATTCAGCCAGCATACACATAACTAAATGCAACAGCCCCAAAATTCACCTACTAAGGCTCATAAATAACAGTACATCATCCCACATACAGCACAGGCACAGATATAATCAAAGACAGCATGAACAGAGAGTTTCTTTTAAAGTCCACTGTCTGTTTTGCATTTATCCTCCCCAGAATAAAGCTCTTTTTCCTCCCCAATGAGTGGCCTGAGGTTTTGTTTCATTAAAAAAATATATCAAACAACTGAAGTTTATGCTGTTTTCCCACAGATTCAATTTACAACCTAAAGTGGGCAACCACAAAGACAAGGAAGACCTCTTCAGTTTCATTTAAACAAGAGACTTTTCCACTTTATTCTATACAAAAAGATTAAAGTGAAGAACTGATTTCAACTTCTTGTTAACAAAAGGTTTCAAAGATTAAATATTGAACAAAGCTTAAACAAAAGCAAGAATGGTGTTACTTAATAAAACTACTGAAGGGAAATAGTCCAAACAGAAAGCATAAAATGAGGATTTGTGCTTCAAAGCAGTAATTTAGGGAAAAATCTAAGATTAATGACTGCAAAGTCACAAAGAAGAGCTTTGAAAGCAGTCAAGAAGAAAACGGGAAGCTTCCCTGCTAGATATTTACAAGATACATGTAGATAAATATACATACATACAAAATATTTATAGAAATCTTCATACGAATCACTTCCTATGCAACGATTGTTACAAGGTCAAATTTCCATGAAGACAGCACTTGCACACCAGCTAGGGTGTTCTGAATTCTATAAAGGAATTATTTTAGTTATAAGGACTCTAGTCTAATATTAATTATTTTATATCTACAGGCCAGTAGAAGAAGTAACAGTGTTAACTATGAGTTCCAGCAGACACCATATTCCTAATTTCCTCCCAGTCTGAGTAATGATTTGAATTGCACCATCAATGGCAGAAAACTCCAAATTCTATAGTTTTGGGATAAACACAGAGAGTATCTGTACCCAGCTTTTTAAAGGTAAGTTTTGAAAAATGTAGGAGAGGGGAGAAGAAAACAGAACCACTTTTTAATACAATATGGCACTACTAAAATGATATTCAAGAAGAACACAGTGAGCACTAGAAGATTTTCCTCCAAAACTTTAACATTTGGGGGGAAAAAAACTTTCTGATGTTATGATTGGAAAAACCAAGGAAAACAGCTCTATTTTGCCTATAAGAGGATGAGGGAAATTGACTTCTATATTTTCATTCTTTATTAAATTCGTATTGACTTTCAAAAACTTTGCATACTTCAGGTTTTAATTGTCCAGGGTTCTTTCTCACCACGATTTTAAAACTACAAACACTCCTAAAGAACCACCAGAAAACAAAGCAAACTTCTGCTGCTTCAATCAAAAGAGGAACATCCATACATTCTGCTCAGCACAGTGAAGAAACATGGTTTTATTTTAAAAAGCAAACCAAACAAAACTCTTCAGCCAAAAAGGCTGGACATAAAAAGCTGAAATGAGGCATTTAACCATCCCTTGATGAGAAGCAGTAACTAAGTGTTTTGGCAAAGCACCATTACAACATCACTCTAGATATTAAGATTTTTGGTGGATTTTAGATTTTATTGTCAAAGCCTAATAGTACTTTATAAAAACCTCCTCATGAAAGCCCTGAGCCCTTGTTTTTGTTAATACTTCAGGATTATGCTTTAAGGAGCACAGGCACAGAACTGCACTCTCACTGCTGACTTGAAGGTAAAATCTTGTAGTGCCTGCTGCATACAGTGTGCTGGAATTCTCCAAGTCCCAGCATACCTGCAAGCATACTGAACTGAACCCTCTGGAGAAGAGCAGCATCTCCCATGTGGAACATCTGAGACCACGTGACCTACTCCATAAGTCTTCTTTGGAAGCTTGGACAAAATAATCTGACAGTATTTTAAAACTTAGTTTTAAACCAGTGAACTTAGAGCTGTTCTTGCCACTCCATTTGAAATCAGTTAAGCTCTAAGCACTGGAATATGAAGAATATCCTACTTTAGTTATCGATTTAGTCCTAAGTAAACCACAGTAACACTAATAAAAAGCCTCTAGCAAATCTCATGTAGATAGTTACATTAACTGGATATCCAACTGCCCTCATAAGGCTGAAAACACCAAAAGTAACACTGGAATAGAAACTCTGATGTTGCTTTCTTACACACACATATTACCATTCACACTTTTTTCACAGAATGGTTTGGGATGGAAGGAACCTTAAAAGTCACCTGGTCCTAACGCCCCCTGTCATAGGCAGGGTCACTTCCCACTGGACCAGGTAGCTCAGAGCCCCAGCCAACCTGACNTCGTATTGACTTTCAAAAACTTTGCATACTTCAGGTTTTAATTGTCCAGGGTTCTTTCTCACCACGATTTTAAAACTACAAACACTCCTAAAGAACCACCAGAAAACAAAGCAAACTTCTGCTGCTTCAATCAAAAGAGGAACATCCATACATTCTGCTCAGCACAGTGAAGAAACATGGTTTTATTTTAAAAAGCAAACCAAACAAAACTCTTCAGCCAAAAAGGCTGGACATAAAAAGCTGAAATGAGGCATTTAACCATCCCTTGATGAGAAGCAGTAACTAAGTGTTTTGGCAAAGCACCATTACAACATCACTCTAGATATTAAGATTTTTGGTGGATTTTAGATTTTATTGTCAAAGCCTAATAGTACTTTATAAAAACCTCCTCATGAAAGCCCTGAGCCCTTGTTTTTGTTAATACTTCAGGATTATGCTTTAAGGAGCACAGGCACAGAACTGCACTCTCACTGCTGACTTGAAGGTAAAATCTTGTAGTGCCTGCTGCATACAGTGTGCTGGAATTCTCCAAGTCCCAGCATACCTGCAAGCATACTGAACTGAACCCTCTGGAGAAGAGCAGCATCTCCCATGTGGAACATCTGAGACCACGTGACCTACTCCATAAGTCTTCTTTGGAAGCTTGGACAAAATAATCTGACAGTATTTTAAAACTTAGTTTTAAACCAGTGAACTTAGAGCTGTTCTTGCCACTCCATTTGAAATCAGTTAAGCTCTAAGCACTGGAATATGAAGAATATCCTACTTTAGTTATCGATTTAGTCCTAAGTAAACCACAGTAACACTAATAAAAAGCCTCTAGCAAATCTCATGTAGATAGTTACATTAACTGGATATCCAACTGCCCTCATAAGGCTGAAAACACCAAAAGTAACACTGGAATAGAAACTCTGATGTTGCTTTCTTACACACACATATTACCATTCACACTTTTTTCACAGAATGGTTTGGGATGGAAGGAACCTTAAAAGTCACCTGGTCCTAACGCCCCCTGTCATAGGCAGGGTCACTTCCCACTGGACCAGGTAGCTCAGAGCCCCAGCCAACCTGACCTTGAACACTTCCAGCGATGAGGCATCCACAGCTTCCTATTCCAGTGCCACACCATCCCCATCATTCTTCCTTTTGTCCAACCTAGATCCACCCTCTTCCAGTTGAAAACCATTGCCGTGTCCCAACACTACAGGCCCTACTAATAAAGATGGAGAGAGGCTTTTTACTTCATGTTGAAAGTGCACAGGAAGGTCTTCCCAGAGCCTTCTCCTCTCCAGGCTGAACAACCCCAACCCTCTCAGCCTGTCTCCTTCACAGGAGCGGTACTCTAGCCCTGTGATCATTTTTGTGGCCTCCTCCAGACTTGCTCCATCTTTCATATATGGGGGACCCCACAACTGGAGGGAGTACTCCAGGTACAGCAAAGGGTATTTATCAGTTTTTAAGTCCACAAATTTATCTGAAAGACACACTTGCTGGGGTAAATGCACAAGTCTCCGGCTGAAATTCAGTGCCTTATGTCAGCCAAACTCAGTCTAGATGGCCTCAGTGATTGTCTCCAGCCTAAAAATCAATAGTCTAAACTTCAGTTATATAAGTACGCATTACACTTTCAACAATATAAATACCATGCAAGCCACAAACCCTTCTGGCACATTAACTCCTAAAGAAATAGATGAACTGTACTGCTTCACTGACTTCCACCTAGGAAGAACTGTAACTAATTAAGAAAGAGGCTACTGCACAAAAATATCTACAGGGATATTTTGAAATTCATGTAATGGAGAAATAAATTATTTTCACTGAAGAGTATCTTCATTCAAGTTACAGTTCCTGCTTACCAACCTTTCTCATCCTAAAAAGAAAAATACGGAGAGGACTAAACTTCAGTTTTACCAAAACAGGATTATTCATATTTAATAGCACTGTCCAAAGGGAAGCAAACACAGTTATAGGAAGTTATAAGGGTTGTCAGACTTGGCAAAGAGCATTGGAAGATTTTGCTTGGCTACAGACACAAATGTTAAGCCACCTTCCCATAGTGGAATTTTACTTTTTAAAAAAGTGTTTAAAATTACATTTTGATTGCAGATTAGGAAAGGATTACACTTCAATTTAAAAATAACAAAAGTTTCATCACACACTATTTGATAGAAATTTATGTTCATTAACAACCTTTCATTAAGATCCATATTTTGGTACTCACTGCAACACTGACTGATGAATATAGCATATTCTAAACCTAGTTTAATTTTTGCATACAGAACAACTTCTAATTAAAAATATCTCAGCTGTGCAGAGAACACCTGATACACTTGAATGTATATATTTGTATATATAGTCCTCATAATACTGAACAATATAATATTGTGAACTAAACACATTTTTAAAAGAGATGCAAATAACAATTAACCAAATACATGTAGTACTTAACCAGTAAAATACTATGGTGAAAATTATCTTTGTCTCTCATAATTACACTTTTCAAGTAGGATCATGTAGATGTCAAAAGAGAAAAAAGATCACAGAAATAGGATTTGTATGCTGTGCCTAATATTCAACAGGTTTTCCTGAACTGTACTTTTAATATCAAAACTTCTTTGTTGTCTAGAAATCTCCACTGTCAACGCCATTTGCAGCTTTTTTCTATTTGAAGATGGGTGTTTCCTAACCCTGTCATCGAGATGCAGTATACGAACTGTTCTTCACCTCATGAAAGAGCATAATTATTCAGAATACTTTGTAAACATATTTAAGTTATCAATGCCTTATTACATGCTGCTAACTAAAGTGTAGCAGTACTGTTCACAAAACAAATGCCAGTTTTTTCAACTGACAGACCAATCTTTTATGTCCTACAACAAATATTGCACTATCAGAGTAAATGCAAATTAAGGTGGTTTTTTTAGTCAATTATGGCTATCCTTGCCCATTAGCAGAAGAGTCAAAGGTTTATACTATTTTGTTTGAGTCTGGGTGTTTTGGTATTATATACAGGGACACACATGACTAAAACTTAAAAACATACTTTTTTTTCCCTGTGACTATGTAACTGAGCATGTGCTTAGGAGGAAGAGCATAAAACATTAGAGTACATCTGGGGAGGGGAAGGTCAGCACAGCTGCATCAAGAAGATTAATCATCTGCTGCTTCTAGACCCTTTTTTGAAACATTTTCATCAATCAGCTGCCCATTTAAAACCAGAAAGTCATACTGCTAACACACTGTAACGCCACCCAAACCACCAAGGCTTACCCAACAAATCTTATAAATGTACAATCTGCTGCACTGCTTGACTCAATACCAGCTTCTTTGTGTTTGTAGTAAAAGGAAGGTTTTCCAGTTATCTTCACATTTTGACTGGATACACAGCAACGAAACTGCAAAACAAGACTTTCCTAAAGAATTTCAAATGCAGTTTTGAAAATATGCTGTTGACTAGCCAAGTGGATCATTTACTAAACAACGCTGAGCTAAGACTTTATTTCATAACACAAAATAGCACAGAATTTGGTCACAATAAAGCAGCTTATTTTTCTTGAAATTAAGTAACTTCTATATAGAATTTAAAACATTAAGTATTTATCTATATATTTCTTTCAAGGATAACTTTATAGCAAACCAATAGAACATTAGCATCTAAATCACAGAAAGTAGGTGAACCTACTGCAATGGATTGTGTCAAAAAGCAAATCTAACCAGATGAGCACACACAGTCCTAAGAACAGCCCATGGTGCTTTGAGCCTAGTATCTGCCTGCACACTTGACTGCTTAGACAGAACTCTGCCACGCTTCTCTGAACAATTACGTCTGTGTCCTTGTATTTCAGGCTGCCATGCTGGAATGGGACACTGGCAATCCCACACAACAGCACTGTCACAGTTTCAGCCCAGCATTTTCTCCATTTATCATTATCCTGCTCTTCCAGGCACCTTTTTTTTCCAAGTTCCTGGGGGACAGGAAGCTGTTTCAATAGTCATAATAGGAGAATATCTGGGATCTCCCACAGCAACACGGGATGTAAATATCCTGTTGATAACAGTAACCACTAGAAAGGATTTCAATTCCTATTTAACTGTTACATTATGGTTACATGCACCTTCTTCCAGATACCTAGGTGTAGTCAACCAAGCTTAGGCAGCTGACATGCACTTCCTTTTTTCCATGATACTGGCAGTCCCAACAGTTTAACTTTTGGGATTTCACTTTGACATATCACCTTCCATTCATGGACCTCCAGCAATGCCAAAGCAACTACTCTCCAACCCAGAGCTACCTGAAGGAGCAAGTTCCAGGAGACAACTCTTCCAGAGCTGGGATCTTCATCTTCCTCAAGTCAGCCAAGGACAGAGGCCCCAGGGCTTTCCCACATGACTTGTGTCCCTGAGTACACAGCTATGATAGGCAGCAGCAACAATGTCACTGTACTATAATTAAGTCCTCCAAAGGGGCAGCACGCATCATTCCTCTGCTGTCCAACATCACAAGTCCTGTCTACTCCATTTCAGATAGCGTTGCTCCAACACTGTGTGATTTTTACAAAATCCTGGCAGGCAAGCACTTCAGTCACATGCAAAGCAGGTCATCCGACAGACCCAGCTGTGCCTACAGCTGGGACAAACCCAAGTCTGAACGGACAAGTTTTGGTGCCTCAGCCACAGCATTCACAAGGCAGAACCGCTCCTTCACAGAGGTCAAAAGAAGGACAAACAGGCTCATTCCTGCTTCAATACAAACCAGCAAATTTCGAGCAGATCCAGCTGAGAGGATGCTGAGAAGGCTGTGACACAGTCCTTATTTAGCACGAACCTGAAAGCACTAGGACATGTTCACAGCATAGCACGAGCACACATACCCTGAGTTTCCCAAACACAGAATTACAATCTGGCACAGTAAATTGAGAGAAACTTCCAGGTAAGAACTACTCACTCCAGATCATGCAAACCCCACAACTGGCAATTCCCTCTCCCAATTAGTCAGCATTTCCAGCACTTGAATGTTGGCCAGAAGTTACTCCACCTAAGAGAGTAACCTCTGTGCTTGGCATATAGATTTTATAAAATGCTGTTATATTTGTAATCAAACAAAGAATGTTTCTAAGTTATTTATTAGCACTAGCAAAGCACTCCAGCCACACAAAGATTATGGACGTCCTAAGAAATATTACACTATGAAAATTACAAGTGAAAATTGCACTAAATATTAATCAGTATTTTTGCTCTCAAATAACTGCAACTTCAGGAAAATCATCTTATAAATGCTAACTTAGGTGGGAAGACAGATTGAGAGAAATATTTCCCATCAATTATTAGATGAAAATAATTCTGAAATTTTTTTACTATTTCGTTTCAAAACATCCAGTGTCACATATTATTTTAACCTGAGGATGCCCAGATACTGCTCAAGCAAGACAACTACACATTCTTTATAAAGATACCCACGTAGCTTTCAGAAGTATGATACATTCCTTTAAAACTATCACTTTTGCAGTTTAGTTTTTAATTTCTCTCCTAAAACATAAACAGATAAAACAGCTCTTTATGACCTATTAACATATTTTTTCATTTTCTTTCTTAATGAATATTGATGTTTTATTTTTTAAATAGTGACAAGACTTTTAAGTACACAGACACCTTCCTCAAATTTACAAATCCTTTCATCAAAGAACCTGTGGCTAAATTAATTTAAAAATACATATGTGTCTTGAAGAATAATATCTAATCTCTCTCTTTCAGAAATTAGTTACTATAATGTACTGATTACCAATCCAATCCCTTCCATATGAACTTCAGATAAAATCAGTTACGTTTCTTCTTAATAAATGCTTTCCCTTCAAACACGGTATTCAAGGAATTAAATAGGAAATTCCTCAAACGTGCTGCTTTTCCTGCGACATCTGGAAACAAGCGGTGCCCTCTGCTGTGCCGGGTGGGGATGTTCACCCAGCCCCCGGCACAGCATCCTGGCCGAGCCAGGGGCTGCAGATCCCTCCTTCTGAGCAAGGACAACTCTCTGCTCCTGTAACCAGTCCCTGACACGCACCTGGTGGTCGTACCCTGCTACTCTCACATTAAAAAGTCCCAACAGAGCAGTTTCCTCACACTGTGACACAAGTAGCAGACTAGCAGCAAAGCTCATGTAATGGTAGCCCATTTCAACCTAAAAGGACATTTGACAAACCTCACCACTCATATTTTAAACTTTTTTAGACTACTTAGTTCAGAGTGAAGAAAAAATGTGCTTTTATTCTTAATTAGTTACTTTTTTCTTACATTTTCTTCCAACTTTCATAACTGAGCTAACAACACAGCTCTAAAACCATTTCTCCACCTGTATCAAAAATCATCACATCCTTCCTAAAGGTAACATGTACAGAAAGCATTTGTTGTCCTTCTAAAAGATTTCAGTAAGCAATTCCATAGAGAAAAAAAAGAACGTAAAACTTTTTTTTTTTTCAGTTTATAATGCAAAACCCAAAATGCAGAAGGGAAATGCAGTAAGAAGTGAGTTGCCTGCTGTAGACAAATATCATGTGGGTTTATCAGGATATTTGGCTTACCAAGTTCCTACCTTTTCAACCACTTTAATCAACATTTAAGTGCCTGGCCTGTAAGTTTCACTATTTACAGAACAGTAACAACAGAACTGTAAACTGAAGGTGAAACTAAAACACAAACCCGAACTCCTAAAAAATTACCAATACAGCAGAGACACCACCAGACGACTCTGATGTAAGGTCAGCAGCACATATTGCCGCAAAAAAACCTAGAGCTACCTAGGAAAAATATCACCATCATGCTTTTTGAACCATCTGAAGATAAGCATGTCCATTTATCAAGTTTACTTATATTTGCCTAAACTAAGCCACTGCCAACCAAATATCAGCCACGTCATCCAGTTTCAAAAATGAAGGAACAGCTGACATAGGAAACCCATACAGGAATATTATCAAGCCTCTTCCCAGAGAAACACAAAGAATCAAAACATCACCTCTGGCTCTTACAGGATGAAGCACAGCAAAAGACAGGCAGCACTTGTCACCCGACAAAAGGAACACAAGTTTTCCTCTGATTGTAATTCAGGTAAGGGATGAGCAAGACCACATTCTTCCTGCTTCAAAGAGCAGATCCTGCAGTTGCTGGGCACCCAGAAAGGGACTGCAGCTAGAGCCACCACACCCTCTCCTGAGGGACACGTGCTGCTCCTCTTAGAAGGATCGTATGAAAAGATCTTCCAAAGCTTTGAGTTTTTCCAACAGTATCCAGTGCATCCTCCCATAAGTATTACCCAGCTTTACCAGAGTAGCATAAGGGTTGCTCCCAGCTGTGGAAAGTTTATTTACCAAATAACACACTTTCTAGCAATCAAGTATCAGCTAAAAGCGGTTATAATGTGATTTCAAGAAAACTACACAAAATTAACAGATTGCACTGCAGTCAGACCCCTTTCATTTCCATCTTGTTTCATGCCACCTTCCACTGCTGACTCATTCTCACCAAAACCCATTCCCTCTTCTGTGGACTCTTCAAAGAGCAATCAGAGAATAAACATAAATAACACTCAGATTCACTCAGTACTATGAGGGCTAAGAACAGCATGAAAGTAGACTCATGATAATCTTCATCTCATTGTCATGCTTTAAACATCACTAGGCACTGCAAAGCAAGCTACTTTCCTTCCTCTGGTTCAAGTGAAAAAGTAGCTCAGCAAAGTGTAGAGAAATTCAGAGCTGTGGTCCAGATATTCATTTTAAAACCCTAGTTTGATTTCTAGCAATGCATTATTTGTGTATGCAATTTCACTTGGAAAGGATGTTGTGAATACAATGCAACATTTGAGTAGTTAAGAAGCTTTAAAGGCTTGATGATAATTCACTTACAGATAGAAAGACAATACGTAGATAGAAAATAGTATGTTTCCAACTATTCACTTCAACAGACAAAATAAGGGGGGAAAAATGAATTCCCAAATCCCCAAAGTAGCACTCAGTATCTCCTGCAGCTACACCAAGGGACTCTGTTCCTAAACTCTTCTGTGGACATCCCCTTGGACCACCACCTGAGCCAGCACCCTGGGATTGGCAAACCTCTGATCTTTGCATAGGCAGCCTTGCTAGTGTGGATTTTTCATGCAAAACAGAAGGTTACAGATTATGCAGTAATTTGGGATATCAGGTCTTGGATTCAGGGACAGGCCCTTCCAGTTCTACACCTCCAGTACCAAACCAGTCCTGCTATAATAATTCACAGCCTTAATCTCCATATCCCACTGACCACACTTCAAGTAATCCCAGCAACAGGTGTGGTCAAACACCACTGAAAAAAGTTACAAGAAGATGACTGTCAAAGATAAGCACCAGCATGGAATCACTTCCACCTGAGGAATAATCAGAGGTCAGGGTTTTTCAGTTTGGAAGAGAGATTCTGGAATATGTCAGTACACACACATAGCTTTTTCCTGTTTCCCCACGTCTGCTAATGGGCACTGTCACACTCTGTGGGGAAAATCAGCATGACATCACTGATAAAGTGATGGTTATTCACAAAATCTCTGCATTTATTTTACCACTCATTCTTTCCCAAGTTCCATCTACTCACATTCCCATACCCTCGTATTCCCAAGAAGCATCTGGAGTAAAACCATTTGGGTACAACACCAAGGATGAAGGCTCCCAGCTATGAAGGCCTCACCACACCTCTGACATTATTCCTGTTTGGCAATGGTGAACTAGGCTTTGGACAAATCTTTCACCCCCTTCAGGAGACAATAGTTGTTGTCAGGGTGGTCCTTTGCTCCAAAATTCTACTTACTGCAGCCTCAATAAACAACAGACTGCTGCCCACCGTCTCTCTCTCCATAACTGATTCATGGTGGAGTAAAAGGAAAACAAATGGCACATAAGATATGGGACACAATCCTGTAATCCTCCTTGTGCACTTCAGAACAGGGTCTGCTCTTGACAAATCATTCATGCTGCAGTTTATCAGAGCACAGGCCTTGCCAAGCACACCATCCTAATGTTACTGCCTAGGACAGCTTCCCAGAGAAGTGTGGTTTTTCATATTAATATACAGCATCCTTTCAACCCTTGTCTTGCTGTTTCTTTTGCTGGCTTCAGACATGTATAATTCTACAGGTGTTTCACTCATAAAAGCCTTTATATTGCCACCAAGAGTCTCTGGAATACTTGTTTAACAGGTCTTTGATCTGACTCAATAAAATCATTAAGAAATTTTCCATACTCCCTGCCAGCCTGTAAAAAGCCTGAATAGAGCTTTGCACATGCAGCAGTACCTTGCCTTCTGCAAAAACAAAACTACTTGCATGCTTTCTGCATTACATTTTTGTAAGAGCATGTTAAAAAGAAATATGAACTGTCACGTTTCTGCAGGCTAGTTATTATGCAGGGGGAAGTGGTGAGAAGTGAGGATCACAGAGTTGTTAGAGTTGGAAAGGACCTCTAGAGATCATCCAGTCCCTGCCAAGGCAGAGTCACCTAGAGCAGCTGCCAATGGAATGTGCCCAGGTGGGTGTCTGGGTTTTCAACATCTCCAGAGGGAGACTCCACACCCTCCCTGGGCAGGTTGGTCCAGTGCTCTGCCAGCCCCAGTGTAAAGAAGTTCTTCCTCATGCTGAGGTGAAGCTTCTTGTGTTTTAGTTTATGGCCACTGCTCTGCATTCTGTCACTGGGCACCACTGAAAACACTCTGGCACCAACCTGCTGGCGCCTGAATTGAGGTGTTTATATGTATGGACGACATCCCC
>VYZT01037783.1:1111-13635 GCA_013400735.1 Pomatostomus ruficeps | reverse complement strand
AAACTGTGGGACTTTTATCTCAGTCTCTCTCACTGGGTTGCAACTGCTACAGCGTCTTCTGGCATCTATGGCTACTGAGGCTTCTTCTGGCATCCACAGCTGATGCAGCTTCTGGCATCCACCCACTCCAACACTGGCACCTCACCCACAGACTGCGGGTGGCTCTGCATCCCTCATGGACCCCATGGACTGCAGGGGGGAAACCCCGCCTCACCATGGGCTCACCATGGCCTGCAGAGGAATTTCAGCTCCAGGGCCTGGGGTACCTCCTCCCCCTCCTTCTCCACTGACCTTGGTGTCTCCATGTTGTTTTCCCTCACATGTTCTCACATCCTCCTCCTTCTCTAACTAAAGGCAGCTGCGTGCACACTTTGTTTTGATTTTTCCTTAAATATGTCATCACAGAGGCGTAACCAACCTTTCTAATTGGCCTAAACATGGCCAGTGGCATGTCCATCATCTTCAGAGCCATCAGAGATTGGCTCTGCTGGAAATGGTGAAGAATTCCAGAAGCTTCTCACAGGAGCCATCTTTATGGCCCCCTCTCCACTACTAAAACCACACACTTGTGTAAAGCCTGCTGAAACTGAAGTCCTTTCTTTAGCTGGGAGTGATCCTTCCTCCTTGTTTGTCCTCCCAGTTCAGTGTCCCTTGCAGGCAACACTCAACTGAAACAATCACAAGGGAGCAAAGTAACAAGCTTCAGTTTGGCAGCAGCAGTAGATTCATAAGGAGTAAGTTGAGCAATAGTTACAGATCAAAAAGAAATTATGTATCCACAGTATCTGTACAATATAATTAACTTCGCAAAAGAGGTTTTTCTCATTGTTATATTTTAAAGGTTGCCTCCAAATTACAGGTAAGTCCTTTATACGCTTGAAAGGCATAGAAATTCCCCTTCCCACACAAAACCCCAATGTATTTTAGTTTCAAAAATATTTTGAACCCACAAACAAGCTTGGTATCAATTAATCTGGTAAAATAACTACGTGCTAAATAAAAGCACATCTAGTGGAAAGAGCACAGAGAATGTTACAAGTGTGCTTGGTTTTTGCTTGCAGCATCTGGCAGTGGGTGGCAGTGGGTAGCAGGACAGAGGCAGAAATCTCAGTGGGTCTCTTCTTCTGTCTGTTCTGCAATAGTTTCTGTGGCACTGGCATTGGCAGCAGAGTTGAGAACTTCTCCAAAGTCTCCCCCAGCAGGTTTGCTTCCTCCAACTTTAGACTAGAACACAGAGAGAGCCCCAATACAGCGTAGTAGTTACTTGGTATGCCAAACATGCTTAACTGTACAAAACCAGTACCTCTGCATGAGGGTAATAACTCTCTTCAACAAAGCAGCTTTTCCAGGTCCAAGAGACCTCCACAATACTCTTAAAGCAAATCTTTACATATCTGGCAGGAAACACTCACCAGCAGATTAACACAGCAGTCTCCCTTTGACTTTGAGATACATGAAGCAGCCCTTATTCCAGGGCTGATTCCAGAGTCCAAAGGTTGCCACACCCTCAGTTTCAAATGGATAAAGGTATGCAGCTTTTCAAGCCATTTAGTCTTTGGGAGATTCAGCGTTAAAACTCACTTCTCTATTTCCCAAGAAAGAACTTCAGACAGTTTTGAGTCTCAACAGCAACGCCTGAGATCTCTGGAGGAGCAAAGCAACTATTTTACTTTCTCCAGGTAACATGTTTGCCTTTTCAGTTGCCCCTACAGCATACACCCTGTGGGACTGCAGAGGTGTTATGCCAATTAGTTGCAAGAGAAGGCCTAGGTCCCCTTGCTATCACTTGCATGCTTCTCATCCAGCCCAGTGTGCCCAGGAGAACAGTCAAATCTAGTTCCGGTTACACAGATTAGTTATTTCTAAAGTGAGTTTTTACCTGGAGAAGTCATCAATGGCTGTTTCTGGCACTTGAGGCTTTTGTGAGTAAAGTTTAAATTAAGGTCAAAGGCCTTTTGTCTTTTATGCCAGAAGTGAGAGATGTATCCCAAGCTATTCTCCTGTGTAAGATACTAGTCCCTAGAAAGGCATGAAATAAAAGCCTAGACAATTGTGGATACCTAGTATTAGGTATTAATTATTTTGGATACCTAATACTAGGTGTTTGTGCAGGTTAGCTGGCTATTAGTTCTTCTAAAGGCCTCCTCCTGTATGAGGTGCAGGCAGCCCATTATTTTATTTATAAATCATTAGGCAGAGAAACCATTTCCACAGTACTTAAAAAGATATTTATCTAAGCACCTCTTCAACAGTTTACCAGTAACTAAAAAACAGACTGCCCAGAATCTACTTGAGTCTTTTCTCCACATCCACAGCTCCACAATCACCAAGGTGTTTTATTAATTCTTACCTTCAAGTTTTCAACTTTTTCCTCAAATGATTTAAAAGTAGGAGAATTTCTAGAAAAATTAAAAAAAGGAACCACAGAATTAAAACCACGTCTAGTTAACTTATAAATATCACAAAACAAGCGGACAGTTGCTTTTTCCCAATAGCAACATGAGATTTCTTTGGGGCTCTTTCCCTGTTTTAAAGACAGCCTGAAAATAGTTTACATCTGGATCCCCCCAAGTACTACAAAACTAAAATTCAAACATACTCAAAATGCAGGCTCACTTTCATCTTTGGTGACTAACATTGCAAGGTCCAGCAAGAGGATCCTTTATATTAACATGGAAGGGAGAACTAGCAAGTATTTTAGGTTTAGCTTATTATTCTCAGTCATTTCAAACAAATTTCTGGCTTAAATGATTTGTTCGGAAAATCTTAGTCATCACTTCTGGTTAGCCTAATACATTATTGCTGAAGAAAGCTCATCAGAGTTTTTTCATTTTTTATAGGAAAACCAGTTCAGTTTACTTTGCTACATGTTCAATTAACAAAATATGGTTCACAGAGGCATTTTCTGCTAACATGTTAAATTTAAGTGAGACTCCCCCTTGCCTTTAAGTGCCAAAGGCAGCTGTAATTACAAATGGTAAGTTCTGCATACAAAGAGCAGGACAGTTTGGGATTTCCAGTGCTGAGGGCCAGTGTATAATTCATTAGGGTCAGAAGAGTGGCTTAATGCTCCAAGTAGCTGTCACTGCCATGTGCAAATTTGTGCAATACTTTGTACACTTTTCTGCCTTTATGTAGGATATAAAATGCTTGTCTTCAGTGGGCCAGGACTAAGGATTCATAGACTCAAAAATATATTCTATAAATATTAAAGACAAGGGTGTTTTTCAAAAGAAGTCTACAGCTTCCCTTCTCCCTTTGCTTGGCATTTGTGTAGGTCACTTAGCAGCACTCTTTCCCTTGGGAAAGCACACAGTAATACATGCATCAAACCAGACTCTCTCAGGATGGAAGGACACAGTGCCAAGCAAGGGGAGAAAAAAGGCAAGCACCTCAACTCAACAAGAAACTTTTGGTGAAACCACAGGGGTTTTTTTACTCGCTTTCATTTTCAAAAACATATGCCAAGCTACTGTCTTTTTAAACTTGGAGTCACTTAGTAACATTACATTCTAACAGACAGGGAAAAGCTGTTATAGCTTTCCCAACAGTAGACAAATGTCACATTCCTGATGTTTGATAACCACCTCCATTAAGCAGAATTAAAACAAATTTTATCCTATATGTTAGTACAGGAAATCCACTACTAAGCTGGGTGGGTTTTTTGGGGTTTTTTTAAACTATGTTAGTTGACTTAAGTTCAATTTGACTTGATTCCACACATGAAAATAAATAAACCCAACAGCTGGATTATGCATACATTACCTCATAATAGGCATACTAATTGAATGTTGTATGGAGCGTATACTAAATGCCAGCATTAAGGGAAAAGAAAGTGAAAAGTTAGTTTAAGTATTACATTGAGAAGAAATTGGCTTAGAGAGCTGACTTCTGTAAACTATCTTTGGTAAACAGCCAGTCTCACACAGCCTTAGATAGTAACTGCTTGGGTTTGCTTTCTTAAATTGCTTAGCCATGCACACACACACACAAAGTACATCAGAGCAAAAGCTGCAGCAACCTTTTTCTCTTAGAAAGATTCAAGTGCCATGCTCGTTAGTACTTGTTCTGCTTAGCTGCAACAGTCTGTCTACTCAAGTTTCTCAAGCAACAGAAGTCATGCTGCATTTACAGTTTTGGCGATAGCAAGTAGCAAACATTTGAGAGTCTTATCAATCAGCTAATCTTCCTACTGAAAGAATTATCCATACATCCAGAAGGCTTCCATTTCAATTCAGTGTAAGTATTTTACACTCAGCGATACAAATTATCTACTCATCAATATACATTATCCAACAAAAGCAGTCACATCAGTCAGTATTCAAGGTCAGGTTTATGCTGGGAGCAAGGATAAAGTTCTATTCCTGTGTTCTGAAATTCATGGAGGATTTCTATAAACTGCCACTATTGCTATACAGTTACTGTTTGTCTAGCAAGAACACACATCTGCTCCTAGAAGGTGGCTGGATATAGATTAAGGAGCTCCCAAATAACCTCAAGACCACCTGGCATCTAATTCAGTTCGATATAGAAAATCCCTGTTTACTGTCAATACAAACAAGCCTTATATGTTAAATGTTTCTTATCAAATACCACAACAGTAACTTAGAATTATTACAAGTGATTATCTCAGTTTTTCATAACTACATATGGAATGTCAAAATTTGTCTGCGCTTTACGATGTCTTTCAAGAGAATACTTTCCAGGCATTTGCTGGGGAAGGAGAGGAGAGTAGAGAAACAACTCTCTCATAAGATGTACCTCCAAACTCTCAATTAGCATCTCAGCATAATCAATGGAAGATATATCCACAGCAGAAAACAGTTCTGTGTTTATTGCAGAATGAGTTTTAAGAGATTCTTTCTGAGCGCTCATCAGTAAAATACCGTGATAGGAAAAAAAAAACCACACACAAACCTTCCCTTAAGGTTGGGACCCCTTAAGGAAATGCACAACTGTAAGCTGATTTGTAGTTACAGCATACTGGGAATCAGACGCACAAGGCCAGATGCTTTCCTCACATGTCAGTAATGGACAGCTATGTTTCATCTATTTCCCCAACCCCATTTCTCCTGTGTTTCATTCCTATGGATGGTCTGGTTTCCATAGGATTTTTCAGAACACAGAGAAGTAGATTGTCCTCTGGACTGTAATTTATATTCCTCACTATGATGTGGATTACTACAAGTTCTGGGCTTGCTACATGGCAGGTTTTATTACAGTACTACACCGACACTAACTAGTTTCAGTCAATGCTCAGCCAATTCCCCTCACACTGCAAGAAGTTTCTCCCTGCAAGAAGTTTAAGGCTAAAGAGGACGAAATACACGTATTTACAAACTGCAGAACTGCTCACAACCTCTAGTGTATTGCAGATCTTTTAACAGGTGTCTACAGAAGTTTAGTTTAATCTCAGAGATCATTTAATAGAAGGACTACTCACGCATTCATGAAGAATTTACTTGCTGTTGTATGATACACTTCTGTATACACTCAGTATCCATTTTGCAAAATGACACCATAAGATACTATACAGTTTTATCACAAAATGATCTGGTTTGCAAGAGAACTGAATTAGATAAATGCAGTTGATCTTTTTAACATAAATCACCTGTTCTTCAAGTAGTGCAAAGAGGCACATTAAGCCTTGAACAGCTTTATGAAGAAAAGAACTTCTATTTCTTTTCCCAAATGACAGAATGCCACACTAAAGCACTCACTCAACTAGGCCATCAAGTTGGGTGGTTTGAAAGAGAAGCTCTCTTTGCAATGCTCAAAAGCAAACCCCTAGCTTTAAAAAGATAATAAATAAAAAAGGCGCAGTAAGCTGCTCTCCAGTCTTCCATGTATTTTGTATTGCATTAAAGCTTTCTTATCCTTTACACAATAATTTTTTTAAGCTACTCCATTGCCTCACATTTTGAAAAGGCACAAGGAGGTATGCAAGAGTCCCTGCCTAGAAAACACAGCTTAACATACACAGTAGCTAGTTACTTTCATTAGTAGTTAAATTTCCAGCTGATATGCTGATAAGTTATGGTATTTAGGAATCCATGATCATAGATCAGACTTTTAAAGCAAGCAAAGAAAGTTGTTCTGTAATCTCAGAACAAGGCAAAGACGGATTTTGTTCCATTATATGGATGCAGTGCAGGAGGAGCCAAGTCATGACTGCTCAGAAGCTAAATCCTAGTACTAGTGTTACTTTGCACAAAATACTGATGTTGCCTACACAAGGAAGGTTAGCTCATTAAAACTTCAACAAATTCTTATAAAGAGAATAAAGGTATTAAGAGAAACCTAAGAAGGAACAGAGTTCATTTTCATCATAACAAAGTGCAGAGGAAACAAATATAAAAAGAAAGCAAAAAATACAGACATTGCACTACCAGTCATCCTTTCCTCTCCATTTCAGTAGTTTCCAAAATCACAGCTCCAGCAGCTGCCTCACTCCCTTTTGCAACTCCCTATTAAATCATTTTGCAGTGCACAAATGAGGACCTGCATGTGATGTTTGCTGCATAGAATATGTAGAAATAGCCCAACATGGAAGAAATCACACCGTTATAGTTGAGAAGTCCCTCAAGTAAAACAATACAAGGGAAAGTGAATCCACAATGAAGCCATTGTAAGAGTTTAAGAATAAAAATGCACTTGCATATTCAGTATTGGTTCAAGTAAGTATCAGGAAAGAATTTAGGCATCTAAACCTCTCTGAAGCTCAGACTTGCCCTTGAGTAGTCATATAAACCTGGGACCTGAATTCACTGGCAGAATTCCAGATGAATTCGGTTCTCATGAAAAACAAGAGGGCTTTTAATCTCTTGTTTCAAGTGCAACTGAGATCTTCAACAGCATTAATTCTTCACACTTTTGTTTTGTTTTCTAAATGCAGCTACTCCTGAATTTCTAACAATACCTTCAATTTCCATCGCCATGATTCTCCCTGAGAAGAACACCAACAGTGCAGACTTCTCTGGTACTGTTACATTCCCTCCCAGCAGCCCAGTTTCTGATAAAGAGTACTCAACACCCATAGAGCCACTAACTGGAGTAATTAGGAGACACTTAAGGTATTCCTGAAGTAGAAGACAGCTCTGAGTCTGTGCTTGTCCTTGTCTAGTGCAATGGTCTAATACTAATACCATAGCTTTAAGGTAGAACAGTGACTCCTGTTAAGTGAGCAGCTGAGCTCTGCATCCAAAAGGAACAGAGAAGTCTTCCAGGTTCCCATTGTCTCACTGATGCCAAAGGGGACATATTTCAGACTGGTTGCTATTCTTATACCTGACCAAACTGAGCTCACTTCAGAGTCTGAGTTCTCACAGCATCCTGTGCCTTTGCCCATCTCCTGCCCTGGGACAACAGCTCCCAGTTAGTACTCCAGGAGCCAGATCCCAACATCTTTATGGAGATGCTGCCTTTAGCTACTTCGTGAGGTAGTACAGGAAAGATTAAGTCAGACTCAGGTGTGCATAGATGGGCTGAGAGACAATGGACAGAAGTTGTTACACAGGAATTTTAACTACTGAAAACACTGAGTACTTGCTTAGATCAAAGGTAATGTAGATGATGTAACTAAAATACTGGCTGCTGCTAAAGTAATCAATTCAAGGACTGTTTCACTGGACAAACTATGAACAAAGAATGTATAAACTATTTTACATATAGACTCTAGCAATTTAGTTAGAGTCACAATGCTAAATAGCCATTGTAATAGACACAAAAAGGGAGAAATCTCTACTCTGCCATGGCACAAACATTGTACAGACAAGGAAGGAGGAATCCTGCATGCCATTGACCTCAACAGCATATTCTGTCTCTTGACAAAAAGCTTTGCAGAATCATTTTAGTGTTTTTCTTTCTTACAAGGAAGAGCGACTAATTAACTATTATGTATTAATAATTAATTATTAATCAATTAAGATTTCATGTTCTGAGATAGTTATCAGGTGAACATGAAGAAACATCATCCCTGACATTACGAGAACTTCAGTTTTACATTAACTAACACTGGAGTAAAGAAGAAATTACCTTTTACCAACAAAACTTTAATCAAAAATTTTAATGGAGACAGTCTGACTACATGCTTAGTTTCAGAAGCAATTCTTGTGCCCACCTTACCTAAAGGAATGTGACAATGCCTGTAGTCTGCACAATGCCAGAGTAAGCATTAAAGAGAGAAAGGAAATTCTGATAAATCTGAAGAAAAATATGTAACTGTGTAGCTGTACTCAAAGGGCTTTCTCACTAGACTTCAAAACGCAAGAGGTTAATGGCAGCGCTTAAAAACGGCTGATTTTATTACACTGCCAAAGCAGCAATATTCTGTGAGAACCTGTGAATTTTTATTTGCCCAGTAATCGCCCAATGAAAAATAAGTTTAACAACAACAAATTACCTGCGGAGATGAATAATTGTATAGGTTCCAGTAGTAAGAATTATATAATCAAGGAATTGTAAGCTAAGCATCTGATTGTATTGCATCCAGCAGGAGTTCTGCAAGCTCAAAATAGTTCTAAAAATGAC
The DNA here is from genome assembly GCA_013400735.1 of Pomatostomus ruficeps. Classification (NCBI taxonomy): domain Eukaryota; kingdom Metazoa; phylum Chordata; class Aves; order Passeriformes; family Timaliidae; genus Pomatostomus; species Pomatostomus ruficeps. The sequence continues at coordinate 5,106 of VYZT01037783.1, read as the reverse complement.
TGGAAGACTTACCTAATGTGTATGAAAGGCTATGTCATTTGGCACAAAGTCAAAATATGTTACATGCCAACAATAGTTAAGAATTAAAAAGTGCCAATAGCCTATTAAAAATGTAATAAAATCAAGCCACTTCTAATAAGGCAGAACAGCTTAGAAAGAAATAAAACACAGCTGGAAGGAACTGACACATAAAACAAAAAAACTCAAACAAACAAACAAAAAACCAAAACCAACAATAACAAAAAAAAAGAAGCCAACCAACAAAACACAAAATACAGTAAAAGATATTAATTGTTTAAATATAATATTCCACAAGCTGAGAAAGAGAGCAGAAATGACAGTGCTATGTGCATCCCACAGAGGCAGGCAGAGACAGTGCCACCTGCAATCACACCAGAAAAGGAAGAGCAGGAATGGAGGTAGTGACATACATTGCTTCTCTTGCCTACGTAAAATACATACCACAGAACTCCTCAGCATCAGTGAGGACATACAAGCAGACTCTGCAGCAAGTCTCTTACCTCCTCTAAAACAGTTAGTTGCTGAAGGTCTTGATAAATTACCTTTTAGAAGCACTAGGTATGTTAATTGCATAAATTTATTGCACTGATTACCCGCTTAAATAAAGAATGCAATTACTTATGAGAAGGTAAAGAAACCTACCTGACATCTTCAAATTTCTTGGTTATGACCGAGCCAACAGAAGAAAAAGCAGCAGAAGCCCTCTGACCAGCCTGAGACAGGGTTTCTGATGTTCTCTTGTATCTGTGTTCAAAAAAAAAAATTTAGTTTTTAATTAATAGAACATATAAGGAACCTTTTAGTGTGTATATTAGTATCAAATGCAGAAGTACACTTCAGCTTTGAGGTCTAATGAAAAAACTACTTAAGATATTATTTTGAGCCTTTGCAGTCCCTTCTGGCTACACCATCTCTGCCACCTCTCACTTCAGACCCAGTTCACCAACATGCACCTAGTACCCCAGCCATAGAACAGTTGTTATCTGCTATTGCAGGATTTAGTAAAATATAAAATAAACTCACACAGAAAACAGCCCAGCCACCAAAAAAAACCAACTCAAAAAAAAGAAGAGAAAACAAAACACAAGAAAACAACACTATGCACTGAAAAAGGTCTATTTTTTGTGCCAACTGTCTAAATTCTTGTACCACACAGTTCTGTCAATAAAATTCACCATAAAAAGTTTAAGGTACATCTTGTTACATTCTGTGTAGTGATTAATAGCAGAAGGTAGCCTCTAGACCTTAAGCTAACACTTGTGTTTGGCAAGAACAGTAACTGTGACTTCATACTCTTCCTGCACGAACTCAGTTTACAACAATTTTTCAGGATGGAAAAGAAGGGTATTCTGTTGGACTTTGGACAACTTGGTCTCAGATCTATCAGACAAAAAAAGCGTGTTAGAATAGCCCATATTTTGGTCAATCATTCTTCTTTTGCATGAGACATGGCTAGCAGAGTTCTTCTTTAAAAAAAAAAAAAATCTGTGTTGATTTACCCAGAGAAGTTTTAATACAACTTAACTTTGTGTTATTTATACTCATTTCACAAGAACAGAGAGTTTAGCTATGACACAAGATCTAAACAGTTTTCACTTCAACAGTCTAAACAAATCATCATGAGCTGGTACATACGCTGTGGTTGATGTAACATCTTGCCAGCTTTTGGTAATGTTCTGCTTTAGTTCTTGTAGTGAGTTAATTCCCAGCTTTCTCTTGATTTCTGCTAGATGCTTCTCTTTGGCAGCTAGCACTTGTGAGAGCGTTTGGATTTCCTCTTCCACCTGTGGCAGGAGAGTTGTTCAAAAGTGTTAACAGTTAACAAGGAATATATCCAACCATTTAACTATGTATTTTTTTAAAGCATCTAGTAATGGGAGGGCTAACCAGTTTTTAACACTGCCTCACAGTCATTCCTAAATACTAAAAAGGAAATCCAACATGGACTACAACAAGAGCTAGTGAGAAAGTAATCTACCTGCAGCTAGCTCTATTACTGGAATATGTACAAGGAAGTTGGTAACTAAAAGACTGCATAGTTAGAAATCGTTACCTATGATAAGTAAAGGTTGAAGATTAGTCACACCCAGGACAATTGCCAAGCCTGTACTCTACTTCCACGTCAGAAGAAATACCAATGTGTGACCAGTATCAGGAAGCTCACAGCATGTCTGATCCATACACAAATCCTTGCTTCAACAGAAAGGTGCTTTTGTGGCTTAAGCCAGCACCTGTAGACTGGATCCAGCCATGGGAGTGCCTTCTCCAGAGCAGGTGTGGAAATGGTGGCAGACTGTGCAGTCAAAACCCATACAAACCTACAAGCACACAGCACCTGCTCTGTAACTAGAAAACCGTATTCTTTGTGTACTTCCTTCCTTACTCAGATGGTCACTTAAGCCTCTCCTGGAAACATGACGAGAGATATCAGCACAGCTCTACAACGCCATTCTGTGAGCTGGATAGAAGTGACAGAGGCACTAAGGCCATATGTACAAAGGCAAGGGCACACCTCCAACCCTACTTCCTCATCCAGGCAAGATCATCCTACTTTAGAGTATCAGGCTGCCCACTCATTTAAGCTCAGGAGTACAGCTCCTTACTGTACTCCTTAAAGTATCTTCAATGCACCTTCACTTTGGATATCTGTCTGAAGTCCAGCATGACACATCCCAGCAGGACCAGCTTACCTTCACTATCTTTGGCATGAAATGATACTCAGGACTGCCAAATACAAGAATGTATTAAATGTGCCTATTTCACAGCTAACCTTTGTTTGCCAACCTTAGGCTTAAGTTAGTGTCTTTCATAAGGGTCTTAAAGTCCCATAGAGCTACTAAAGAAAAAAGACTGGCTGCTCAATAAAGTTTGACTTTGGCATGTATCAGGCTTGAATACTTGCCTGTCTGTCCTTCAAAGAATGCTACTTTTTCCCACTCTTAAAAATATTCTGTTACGGATAAGAATAGTAACAAGGTTAGACATGAGCTATACAGTACCTACACAGATATTACTACAAAGCATTCTTCATGAGAGAAACAGCTTTAGCTACTCCACACCAGCTGAGACAATACTTGGGTTTTGGCTTCCAACCATGTTCTCTCTGACTGCTTATTTACCCCTTTCTCCCTCGAGGGAAAAAAAAAAAAGGTTAGGTATTTATGTATCTTGGTTTAGGATCTGTACATTCAGCACTTCCAGCTTAATTCTCCATCACTAGAACCAGCCGTTCTTTTCTCCTTGACACCCTTCCTTCCTTTCTGTGCAAGACACAGGAGTGCCAGCTTTAGACACTCACAGAATAACTATGCAAAGCATTAACTGTATGTTCAAAGATAACATTATCCCAGGTTTTCATTATCAAAACAAGCTTAAGAGCTATTTGCAAAAGAATTACCTTGGCAAGCTCTTTTCTTAGCTCATCCTGTTCTTCTTCTGAGAGTGTTTCTGCCATACCAACTGTAGCAGCAGCATCCTCTCCAACCTCAGGTATAGAGTCACTCCTCAGTAGTCCTTGAGATGAATAAAGCATTAAAAGTGAGATTATCACATGTCTGCCAAACAACAGCTAACATTAGCACACAGCTCTTTTGTGCCAGTGCACAAAGAAAACTGATGAGAAGATGCCAAAGTCATGCTCCCCAGCTACAGGAAGGAAACCAAAGGCATTTCATATTTCATTCTATCAAGCTGTATTAAAGCCCAATATAATGGTAACTGCTGCTATAATAGGAGACTGGACACCTGTGGAGAACAACACATCCCACTGTTCTGTGAGAGAAACTAAGGCCCAGAACACTGTGTCCTGACCAGTATTTCCTACACAACCTTGCCCAGGACTCTGTGTGCACTCTGGTGTCTCATCCATCTGGCACAGAAACTCTGGAAGCACTGGAGATGCTCAAGGCCAATGCGGAGGCTCCCCCCCTTACTACTCTTTGGATCAGATTTAAGTGTCCATTGTGAGTGCAGCC
>VYZT01037775.1:0-12514 GCA_013400735.1 Pomatostomus ruficeps | reverse complement strand
CAAAAACAATCAGGCATCAGTTTGACATTTGCTTTGTAATGCAAATAGATGCTGGGTCTTAGCAGATATGTTTTGGGCTTGGGTAGCTATTTGTTTGCTTTCAATAAAAAGAGGAACTTTCAAAAGCCATTGTGAATTCTGCATGAAAGTATTAATTAGAAAACATAATTCTAGCATTGTGCTTAATCAGAAAAAACCCCAGAAATTTAAAGTCCAACAGAATAAAACATAAACTTTCCAAGAAATGTTTGTTGTTCCAGCTCATTAACACACTGTCTCTGTTGAACAGCATTTTTCAAATACCATAAAAATTAACAGTGTATTTAAGAACTGCTTTATTGGCATGTTTCTCCAAATTCTAATTTAAAGCCAGTGGTTAATTGTGCTGTCTCTACCATCAGAGCTTGGAGAAGTGAATGCACAACATGGCTTCAAAATTTCCACTTTAACTGGTTGACTCAGGTGAAAATGCATTCTCCAGGTGACATAAGAAAAGATTTCATTAAGGATTGTTAGCTAACATTGTAGAAGGATGACCTCTTAGTCCTTCAAAGTTTAACAGAGCATAGAAGATGTCAGCCTGATTTCACATGACTAGAGTATTGAGAAAAAGCATAAAACATCTTTGTTAGTTTTGTTGTTTCAGAGGGACTCTTTCAAAACAACTAGATGCAAGATTACTTGGGTTTTGTCTGTTCTAACTTGTTCAAACTGTTTTTTACTGTGTAGAAATCTTTAAATGAACTGAAAATGGCTAAATGATTGAACTTTTTGTTAGTTTATTTTGGGTAGTGGTATCCGCTTTCTGCTTAGTGCTTCATTCTTTCTATAACATTTTCAAAATTTCTGTTTTATTCACTCTATCTCTTTGGCCATTTGGAGTGTCTTTAGTGTTTTTGCCCTCATCCTTTTCTCTTTGAGCTTTTTCTGGTTGAATTAATTCTTCCTGTTCCTTTCCCAGCAAACATTTTCTTTGATCTTAAATTCCTAAGCAAGTTTGGTGAAGTCACTGAGGTGCCCTACAATTTATTTCTTCCATTTTTAATATTGGTATCCATATGTGTACCAAGTCTAGATAATGATGCCTACTCTCATACATCCTTCTGAAATTATTTTTTTGTGTCATGTTAAAATAGAAGCTTCTCTTCTAATTAATTAGTGTGGTTCCAACTTCTGTATCATTACATGCTCTTGTGTTTAGATTTTGGTTGTTCCAGCTACATGAATCTTCCATGAGTTATGTGGTCCCATGAGCACAGGCCTCTGGAAAGGCCCTCCTCTGCCAGTTCATCAGCAGCAATGACTGCTGTGAAGTCTGTCACTGATTTCATATTGAGTTTGTTGTTCTTATATTTCTTAACCCAAGCATCATTAACATCATCTTTTCAATCTTGTGGACATAGTTCTCCAGTACTTGAAAACTGCCACATAGTTAATGCCTAAAGTGGTCAGTGCTGTGTGCATCCATTTTTCTGATACAGTTCACAAATGGATTGTTATTCCATTGCCTCTAATATTTTTTCTTCTTAGGTAACCAGTATCATTCTCCCTTTTTGCTATTCTTCTGGCTATTTGTTTCCCCTTCCTTTTTTTTCTTTCACAGATACTTACTACTTGGCATTTTTTCTGGTCCACAAGAACTAATGACCTTTACCCATGACCTTGCTAACATTTGCTTTCTGTTCTGAAGTTCCAGCTGGTGCATTTTTCTCAGGTGAACTAGCTGACATTTAAATTTGTTTAGACCTTTTTCTAGCATTTAGCTTGGGGTTCACAGCTTCTTTTTTGAAACTTCGTAAGAAATCTGCACCCAGAAACTTGGCACTTTTTTCCAAAGTATATTAGCCAACAAAAATAAGAGGTGGGGTAACTCTTCATGCAAAGCTTGCTTTTCTCCTCTCCTTACAACAACAGGGTTACAATGAAGCTAATACTGTTCTTCTTATATTCACATGGTAATATAACTTGGCAGTCTTTATAATGCTCTTCGTTTATGCAGTCTGGTGAAATAGCTCAATCACACTTGGCTGCGGTTTCATATTATGTTTAATGCAATCTGATAGTCGATTGCTGCTGACAAGTGGCAATCTCTTTCCACCTATTGTGGTACATTCCAACTTTGCATGAAATCTAGTAGTCATGCGACCTTAGAATAAGTTGGATAATTTTGCTCATTTAACAGAAAATTATTGTCCACAAATCATTACTTTCCTATGAGACCTTTTGATCTGGCTGGTGATATGGCTACACTGTTTGCCATCAGCTGAGCCATGGAGTTTCAGGAGATCCATACCTTTCAGACACAGCCTGCAGTTAAATGTGGTTAAATATCATAGTATAAGAATTTCATGTCTGTATGACTCTCTTCTGCAAAATACTTCCAGGCTTAGAGAAAAAAATCTTGAATTTAATGATTGGAGTAGAACATACATTGTCATGTGGGTGTTTCCATTTAATCTCCTTTTATGTTGAAACTTAAAGTAGCTCCAACACCTTTCTTAGAGGAACAAGGAGTTGTTTATGTAGTAAGTTGTGATTTTTTTTCTTTCTGACTTTGCATCTGACCTTTTTGGAAATTGCGTGGGTGCCAGTTTTGACCATGTATTGGTTTGTCTGTTCAGGTGCAAGAGGGACTGGAATTTAAATATCCCGCTTTAATGTAGTATTTCTGGCAAAGTTAATTTGTGCAGGAAAATGTGTCATAGTAGTTTGATTTATACAATAAGTACATGTTCTTTATGGCCTTTCTCACCTCACTGATTTTATTTTCTTGCTGCTTCTGCTGCATGTTTCACTGCTTCTTTCCAGTTTTTCTCTAGTTTCAGCATTAGTCATAGCCTACCTGCAATTAATATGCATGTGTTCCATAACCCACATCATGGGAGGTATAGAAGCGTTACATATCCAACCCACTTAGATCCAACTTCTACGACATGTTGGCAAAACAATGCCATATAGGAGGAAAGCACAGGCAGCAGTACTGTAGGTTCATATCCTGCTGAGGGATTCTGTACCACACACATGTTATTTTCTTGCTGTAATCAAATGCCTTTAGCAATGCCTGTTTTTCAGAGTCCATGCTAATTGCTATTTCTCTGGTTACTACTTCACACCTTTCTGGTTTACTCCTCTGAGATAATTTTGGGACAGGACGTCAACTAGGCAATGAGTAAATTAGCAAAGACTTCTCAATATAGGACCTATATTATCAGTGAAATATGGAGCTCAACGAGGGAACTACATCGAAATATCATTCAATGTTTCTGGCATGCCTGTGTCTTTCTGGCTCCTGTTTGAAACAGGCACTGAGAACTAGGGGATATTACTTAGCTAAAACGTGTGTTAATATGCTGGAAAATGTGCTGGATTTTGCTGCTAGATTACAGATAGTGTTGTCAAACATTTATCTCTTACTTACCTTGAAGGATGTAAAATAGTGAGAGTGTTTGTTCTAGCAACATTACCTCTTCTGCTCTTTCCTCTCTTTTTAATTTGCTAATTTGTTATTACTATCTATTTATTATGCTAGAGGTGATACCCACTGCTAATTTGTTTCATGTAATTACTTTTTTCAGTTATTAGAATTCCTTCAGAAACAGACATATCCTCACAAACCTGAAAATATACATTAAGTTTTATGGTAAAACACAGCTCAATAGTTGGATTGCTTTTAAAAATTATTGTAGCAAATACTGTGATTAAGACTTTTAATGTTTTCTTATCATTGAATATTTGACAGATGTAGAAAAAAAATGTTCTAATGTTCTTCCACAGTTCTCTGTTTTGATGCCTATAAAATTATGAGATTAGAGCTGTTTTCAGTTTCAGTGCTGAGTTTACATCAGTTCTTTTTTTAAGGATGCCTGTCCTCCACTCTCTGGCCAAGAGCTTTACATAAGCTTTACAGCTTATTAGCTAACATCAGTATTAGGTTTATTTAGAAGCAGCAAAGTTACTGTCTTCATTGCATTTACTTAATTTGTTTTGTACCATATTACAGGCAGATGCACAAGTGCAATAATGATCCTGATTTTTGATTGCACACAATGCCTCTAGACATAGTCTCAAGATAGGGCTATGATTAAAGTACATCAATCAGTTGTAAACTGAGTTATCATCAGTAACACTTACGACTGAAGAGAGCACATTGATGCTGGATTAGTTCACTTCCATTTACAGTAACGACTATCACGAAAATGCTGTTTTAGTAGTAGTCATTTTCTGTTCTTCCCACTGCCTACACTTCTCCCATTTCCCCTAATTGAAACTCTGTTTTGATGCAATCTTAGCTGATGCTGTTTCTGACACTATCTTCTGCTACCATCGGCTTATTTTCTAGATGGGAAGCGATGGAGTTTTGCGCCTCAGTAGCTCCGCTCTAAATAACGAGTTCTTCGCATATGCAGCACAAGGGTGGAAACAGCGATTGGCAGAAGGTAACTCTGTGCTTGCTCTCAGGTTTGCCCAAGGTTAATTGCTTTCATGAAGAACGTCTCTTTTTCTACATTTGAGAAATACTTTTAAAATAGAAACTGTAATAGACCAGTAATTCAACAAAAGAAAAATTGCTGATTCCGTTTTGAATTTAGAGTACATTTTTGCAGCTTGCTGTGGCAGCTTATTTTGACAGTTAAGAAAAAAACCCCAAGTATTTCATCACTGTCAGCCTTGGATACATGAACGCGTGCAACTAAATCCCACCAATATACCTTTGAAATACTGATGTTACATGGTAAATTAAATCTTTCTCTGTCACTCTCCTTTTTGGTTTTCATTATTTTCATTTGGCATTGTTGGATGACTGTATCAGAAATCACTGTACGTCATCATTGTATCTTCAATTTATAATTACCCATATTAAACTAATCCTTGACAACTTTTATTCAATATGTTAGTATTTGTTTTTTAGGAGAATTTACACCAGAAATGCAGTTGCGCATCAGACAAGAGATTGAAAAGGAAAAGAAAACAGAACCCTGGAAAGAAAAATTCTTTGAACGGTTTTATGGTGAAAAGTAAGTACTGAAGCAAATAAAAGGATTTTTTTGTATTTTCTTTTAGGAGGAAATGCAAATATAATTCTATGCTTCACATACCACGGTCATATGCTGTAAAACTTAATAAAGCAGTTACAGAGAGCAGTCATTCCCCAATAGAAGAAGTTGTGGGTAGAATTATAGTCCTATGTCTGCACTTGCATTACAATTGCATTTATGTAACTCATCCATAAAAATTCATTCCAAAAAGAGATTAAGACATAAGCATGTGAATATTTTTAATTATCTCTTAAAAGATAGCATTAGGGCAATTCCTCCCTTCTGTGAAATATAAATACAGCTTCTACAGATAAGAAGACCAGTAGCAATATTTCTGTAATATGTTTTAACTTGTTTTATTTTTTTCTAAGCTAGTTGCAAAGTTACTAAAATCAAATGGAGTTTTTTATTTTTTGACTCAGATGGCCCATTAGCCTGAGAAGAATATATGACATAGAAGAAATATTAGCTAGAGAGAAACAAGTGACCATGACTTTTAGAAGAAAAATTTTAGAAGTGAGATGCAAAGAATAAAGAATAAATAAATGCCTTTAACTGACTGAACTTAAACATAGTATCACTCCAGGTGCACAACTGGGCTGAGTCAGCACAATTTCATTGATGATGATACAGAGATGGCATTCTTCAGCAGCTGAAGATTCAGTTCTTCGTTCTTTTTAAAAAACAAAATTTAAGGAGATTCACATCTTCTTAAAATCCAAGAATTTTCCTTTTAGAAATTATTTTTAAAAGTTAATTCATCATTACTTAGAATTATTTGTCTGTTTTTAAAAATACTAAGAATTTATTATAATGTACAAACTAGCTATTTAAAAGTTACTGATCTTTTTATTTTAAAGTATTTTTTAATTATATCACAGAACCACAGAGTGGGTAAGGTTGGAAGGGACCACAGTTGTTCATCTGGTCCAAGCTCCCCATTCAGTCAGGATTATCCTAGAGCACATGGCACAGGATTGTGTTCAGGCAGTTTTCCAGGAAGGGAGACTCCATAGCCTCTCTGGACAATCTGTTCCAATGCACGGTCATTGCACAGTAAAGAAGTTCTTCTTCATATTCAGATGGAACTTCCTGTGCATCAGTTTCTACCTGTTGCCCCTTGTCCTACTGCTTGGCACCACCAAGATGAGCTTGGCTTCATTTTCTTGACATCCTCCCTTTGGGTGCTTATAGATATTGATGAGGTCTCCTTTCAGTCATCCCTTCTCTAGGCTGAACAGGCCCAGCTCCCTCAGCCTTTCCTCATAAGAGAGATGCTCCAACCCCTCAGTCATCTTTGTTGCCCTCCACTGAGCCCACTCCAAGAGCTCCATGTCTCTCTTGTGCCAAGGAGCCAGAACTGGACACAGCACTCCACATGTGGCTCACCAGGGCACAGTAGAGAGGCAGGATCACTTCCCTCAACCTGCTGGCAATGCTGTTCCTAATGCACCCCAGGATACCATTGGCCTTNTGCTGTTCCTAATGCACCCCAGGATACCATTGGCCTTTCTGGCCACAAGGACACTGCTGGCTCAGGGACAGCTCGTTTTCCACCAGGACCCTCAGGTCCTTATCTGCAGAGCTGCTTCCCAGCGGGTCACCCCAAGCCTGTGCTGGTGCCTGGGGTTATTTCTCCCCAGGTGCAGGACCCTGCTCTTACCTTCATGGAATCTCAGACGGTTCTCTGCCCATTTCTCCCACCTGTTGAGGTCCCTCTGAAGGGCTGCACAGGCTCTGGGGTATCAGCCACTCCTCCCAGGTTTGTGTTGTCAGTGAACTTCCTGAGGAGGCCTCTGCCCCTTCATTCAAATCATTGATGAGTAAGTTAAACAATACTGGGCCCAGTATTGAACCCTGGGGGACACCTGTAGTGCTGGGCCTCCAAATACACCCTGTGCCACTGATTACAACCCTGTGGGATCTGCCATTCAGTCAGTTCTCAATCTACCTCACTGTCTACTCAATCAAATTTATACATAATACTTAGCAGAAAAACTGTGCAATGGGAAACATCATCACATAAGTTGTCTTAGTTTTGCTGTTAGATGTTTTTCACTTGAGAAATCCAGGGCATGGGGAACCCTTCATATAAGTGATTATCTTAAAGATTAACTAAAATGTGTCTGCAGTAACAATAGTACTTCTCACAGCTGCCTTGGACCACTGGGAAATGTAGCAAAAATGAGGCAAGAAATGGACAGATACATTTTAGTATTTTATTTTGCACACCCATGCTAGGTGCTTTCTCCCAGTGTGAGTATTTTTTTCTACAGCACTTTACATATAATAGAAATTCTAGGCTCTTAATGTGTCAGACTTTCTTATTGTAAAATGCTTAATTTCTTACTAAAGAGCTTTGAGACCTCAGTTCAGTCCAGGAATTGATCCTTTTAGTATCAAAAAAATACTAGCTAGGTTTTCAGAGAAAGAAGATAATGGCTTTTCATTATGCATGTCAAGAGAAGAGTCAGTGACTCACCTTTCATGGAGGAAAGGGCTGTGTAAGATACTAGTATAGGGCCTTCTACAAGAAGTAGAAGTTTATTACCAGCAATGCAGGAGTTCCGCAGTCAAAAGTGACTGTCACATGCACAGAGAATGATATTCATAATTCTGCAGAGCCAGCAGTCCTGCTGTGCTGGCTCAATGCTGAATACCATAGTGGTTGGCAGATAATCACTCAGTCTGTGATGATACATGTTATTTGGTTTCATAGGTTTCTGACATCAACATTGTTATGCAAGATGTCATATTGCACATCATTTACATTTTGACTGAAGTATTGAATCTGGTCCCCCTGCCCTTTCCCCTGCTTGCATTGTTTCACTTGCATTCTTCTGCTTGGCTGTTATGTAGGCAGATCTACTTTGCTGACTTAAGTACTTTTTCTCATTGTTTACTGTTTGAATGGTACCTTTTGCTGTAGCTTTCACCTTGTGATGGATCATGGGGCAGTCCTGTGCAGGGCCAGGAGATGGACTCTGTGATCCTTGTGGATCCTTTTCAACACAGGATGTCCTGTGATTCTCTCACCTTTTTTCGCTTTGGTTTATAAACTAGCTTTCAGTATGATTGGGCTTTGTCTTTTTTCAGCTATGTTGATTTGACTGAACTAGCAGAATTTGTAAGCTTCCCTGAGCTGTTTCTCATATGCACTGCCTGCAAAATGAATCTGTCTTGCAGGCTGGCTTGCCCACTTTGCAATCAGAGTAGTATTTTTGCTCTGACTTAAGTGAATTTGATCTTCCAACATTCCATAAGTAAATTCAAGTTTCACCTTCTGCTTAGAGAAGGACCATTATTAGATGCAGAATCTTTGCAAACATTTATATACACTCCACAGCTGGTGGCAATCCAATACTTTAGAGTGCTTTCTCCCTGTTAGCTCTAAGCATTGCATCTTGTGTTTGCTCTTATCTGTAGCCACGCTGTTTATTGTGGCACTGTCAGTTGTAGTTTACTTCCATCCATTTTTGTTCTTTTTCCACTTCCTCATGTTTGTTCATTTTTTCTCTCTCTGACTTTCTTCAAAATACAAAAACTTACTCCACAGTCATTTATCTAGGATCAGCTGATGCATGTTGCTAGAAATCCACATTCTTCTGGCTTGTTGCCTCAAGATTGCAAGGGTTATACTCTATTATGTCAATATATTATTTCTTTTCCCACTTTTGAGAGTTACATGTCAGGATAGTACTATGAGCTAGATCAAAGCTTTAATTTTGGGTAGACCGCCTCCAAATTTTATTGCTGATTTAATCCTTTTCTTACTTTGTTCCCCCCCCCAACAGTACTTATCACAGCACTAGAATATCAGCATTCATATATCCTTGAGTAGCTGTTTGAGTTTTTTTATTGGATGACTGCATGGCCTTACTTTACCAGTTGAATCCTGTCCTTAGCACTTTCATTGAAGTCTGCTTGCTGCTGTGCTCATATATTTGTGCTGTTTTGTAAACTTTGGGTGTCTTTTTCTCTAAGGAAGAAGACAGATCAGCTGTTTATTTTGCAATCTGAGATTGCCTTAAACATGCTGATCTTGAGCCTTCTTCTTTAGAAAGCCTTTTTCTTCACTGCAATTTCTTCTTCAGAATAGTATTGAAAATATTGAAAAAAACTATTAAGATTCAGTACATGTTCTGCTGGCCTTAATCTGCTTTATCTTATTTCCTTATAGTTCTTTATCTTCAATATGTTACTAGAATGTGTGTATTTGTGTAGTGTCCATGTGACAGTTTCATTCACGTTTATCCTGTCCTTCATTCCTTTGCTGATTTTCTGTCCATAAAGATAACCATCAGGCAATATCTCTTCATGATGTAAGCCAGCTAGAGAAAATAGACCACTGATTCTGTTTTCAGTAATGGAGTGGATTTGTTTTCCCTTCTCATTTTCCTGACATTACTTTGGCTCCTTAACACAATGAATTTTAGAGGAAGTTACTCACCTAAACCTAGGTAAACTTAACTTTACACACCTAAACTTATAACCTAAACTTAGACTGTATAGGGAACTTACAGTCTATGCAGAAGAAAGACACATCTTCTGAAATGCATTCACTGTGAATTTGCTGCTCTGAATTCCTCTCCAGAGGATCCTTCCTGAGCGTATTGTTGGCGTAGGGAGACTTTGTTCATGTTAAGTGTCTAGTATAGACAATACAAATAATTAAGTGTGCTTTTCGGGGTACCCGTTCCAGGCTGGATTGATTTGCAGGTTTTTTTGTGTTTACAGCTCTCACTGTAATACATTTGTTCCGTATTTTTAAAATGCACAACCGCAGATTTTGGTTTTTTATGTGTTCTGTACTTTCATGTGAACAGGCCTTTGTGATCTCTGTTTCCTCTGGCTACACGCTGACAAGCAATTTTGCTTCCATAGCTTCTGAATATCTTTTATGCTTGCTTGTTTCCACTTTATTCTTTATTTTCTGATTAAAATGATAACAGAGATCTGCTTAGTAGATTAGAAGATCCTGAAGACCATGAAATTTCTTTTAAGGCCTCCTACCAAGCTCTTTTGTATTTTCTACTATTATGGAATTGCTGAGGCATAAAGTCTGCCTTGAAGATCTTTCTAAAGATGCTGAATGCCTGTACTCCCAGTGGCCTTAGAAGGAAATGAGGATGTCAGAGCACATACATTTTTTAAAATAACCTTTTTTTTCATCTCTTAAGTTTTGTTTTGGGGTTTTTTGCAGATTTTTTAATTCTGGTGAAGTAATAAAACTTTATTTAAACTAGTATTTTCATGATCAAAAGTAAGAAATCTTTAGAAGAATACATAGTATACATTGTTCCTTTGCACTTCATGCCTGAGATGCTTAGATTATAAATATCTATTATAAGTATCTTTTAGCTCCCTTAGAATGTTAAACTTCTGTCATATTACTGGCTGGCTTGGCCCTAAAAGCAGGTGAAGGAGGGAAAAAGGGATTTCCTTTACAACTGTTACTGCTGGAAGAAGATACAGCTGTGCATTTCTTCTGCAATGGATGCTGTACTAGTGTTGCAATATTGTGCTGGTATTAAAAAAAAACTAAACTAAAAAAAACTAAACAAAAACCCAAACAGGAATGTAAACAGAGTATGAATAGTGGCGCATCTGTGTAGCCTGCTTTTTTGTTTTGTTTAGGTGTCAAATAGTTAAGTAATGAATAATAGATTACTTACTTTAAAAATAGTCAGGGTTTTTAACACTTGTAAGAAAATCTCAGTAGTTAGGTTTCCAAACTACATAAAACTGTATATATATTAGTTAGCCACCACTTAAACAACCCGCTATTATAAACTAGAAAATATGTATTTTTAAAAATAAAAAATGGATGAGAAAAGTTAGCCTATTCCCTTATCCTTAATGTGATGGAAATACCTATTTTAATTTGTGTTCTTCATTAGGTTGGGAATGTCAAGAGGAGAATCAATGAAGCTCACTGCAGTGCAGAACAATGATGAAGATGAAAGCAATTCTTTGTGCAGATCTTCTGGCACACCTGGTCCTTCTAAGCACGCAACCTTTGAGGATCAAGAGGAGAAAGGTGCTAAAGTTCCACATTTACCAGAGAGAGATTATAGTCCATCTCATTGTAGTATGGAACAGGCTCCTGTCAAGGATCTAACGACAGATTCTGAGGATATACTGATACCTGAAGAATCAGTCATTCAGGAGGAAATTGCTGAAGAGGTCGAGACAAGCATTTGTGAATGCCAAGAGGAGAACCATAAGCCAGAACATGAGTTTTCTGAGGAGTCTTTAAGTCCAGCTGGCACTAATGAGGAAACAGAGGCAATACAGCTTGCAGACAGCACTGAGTCCTGTGTCATGATGAATGATGTAACTGACAGTGTATCTCACATTGAAATTAAAGTAGAGTTGAAGTCAGAATGCCCTCAGGAGGAGATGTCAGTTGCGATAGATCAGCTGGAGGATTGCATATCACCAGCACGCTCAGTTTCATCCACAAACTCTGTCAGCGGTACAGCTGAGAAGGATTCCGAGTCTGCAAAAGAGCTAATTGTGCCAGAAATGCAAAGTGCTGCTCTGGAAAGCTCCTTGTTCACTGGTGGAGGCATTGCAGTGGATATGGAGCTTCATAGTGACCCTGAGGAGCAGTTGTCAGAGAATGCCTGTATTTCTGAAACTTCCTTTTCCTCTGGAAGTCCAGAAGTTTGTATTGTCTCTCCTGGAGGAGACACTCAGTCGACTTCAGAGGAGCCCTGTACTCCAGCATCTCTTGAAACAGCTTGCTCATCTGAAGTGTCCAGTTCTGAAAACATTGAAGGTGATATTCAGCAAAAGGCCAGTGACGAAAACTTGCACACACCCTTAATGTCGGAAATCTCTCCGATGTCCACCTCACCTGTAACCTCAGAAGCATCTCTGATGTCAAATTTACCTTTAACTTCAGAGGCATCACCAGCTTCTAATTTACCTTTAACATCAGAAACATCTCCAATGTCTGACTTGCCTTTAACATCAGAAACATCTTCAATATCTTCTGTTCTTCTAACTTCTGAAACATTTGTGACAAATAGTTTGCCTCTTCCATCAGATATATCTCCAGTTTCTAATTCCCCAAGCAGTGAAAGACTCACTCTGCAACAAAGGAAATCACCATGTTTGTTGGAAGACTCCCTTCCCACTCTGAAGGAAGTAAGTTCTGTCATTCCTAAGGTAGTCCAAGAAGAGAATCTTGTTCAGCCAAAACAACTTCAGAGTGCCCCTGAAAATATGAAAGTTGGTCCACTAACAATTATACCTGATACTTCAGTATTGGAAGAGTCCCAAAGCAAAAACCTCAGTCATCAGCCATGTAAGTCACATTCTGAAATTGAGAAATCCTACATTGCATCCATCCCAGAACACACTCCTCCAGAGGTGATCAAAAATAAAAATCACAGTGTTCAGCAAAGAGGTGACAAGAAAGGTTCACTCTTGCCCTCAGAGATATCTGTCTTATCAGAAGGATCTCTTGG
>VYZT01037771.1:19411-69261 GCA_013400735.1 Pomatostomus ruficeps | reverse complement strand
AGCAAATGTCACTAATAAAATGAATGTTCACAGGCAATACACTCTGTCAGCAGTAAACAGGGACCTGCTGAATCAGCCCTGAAGATTCCCGTAATGCCCTCCGGGCTGATGCTGACTGCCTGATGCCGTGCCTGGAGATTCCTGCTGCCTGAGGGCCTGGCTCCGCTTTTTATGGCAGCAAGCACTGCTGGTTCCTAACCCACCTGTTTGTATGAGATACAACCACGCAGATAACAACGAGCAGTAATTCTGAGACAGAGTCCCGATTCCTGCATCCAGCACACCTCTCTGCAGGCATTGTTCAATTACTTGTAAAATATTTGGCCCTAATCCCCCTCACTCCAGCACTGCAGGACTAGATCTGATCCAAACCACCCACTGGACAGGAACCATCTCACGAAGCTGACCAAGTTATTTGTCAAAGAAGATTTAGGACATTGCAAAGGAGTTGCTCCAGCCTGCCACCCGCTAAAACCGAAATTCGGGATCGGTCATTAACGCCAAACACAATTGACACTGCTGGACCAGTGTCCATTATCTGACTGCCCGTTCCTCAGAGGCTCTGACAAAACTGGGACAAGGAACAAAGCACCTTTAACCCCAGAGCATGTTGTGGGTCACAAGGTCGTAAGACACAGCTCAAATTAACATTTAGTCTGCTGCTAAAAGGTTCAGGGCCCTGGAAAATAGTGCTCTGCTCATCTCCCAGATCAGCGCTGGGAAGAACAAACAGGAGCGTGGGCAGCACTTGGCAGGCAGCTCAGGCCTGCCAGCTTTACTCACGCGAGCAATCCTTGCTGTCTGATTAGTCCCCCTGCAGCCATGAGGGAGGGGGTGTCCATGTCATCCCGCAGAAGGAGGAGAAGAGCCCTTAGCCATGGAAACTGTGCTGAGACATGCATGGGGGCATTTTATCAGCCACTTCTCCTGTTGCGACTTTGTCACATCTCCCAGTCCATCACTTTGTTTCTCCTTTCTTTCCCTCTAGTACTGGATCTTGTCAGTGAGGCAAAAACCCTTGGAAAGGTTTCCTGGTGGCCCACGCTTGTCGCAGGCTGGATGTGCTGTGTAGCAATGTCATCATTGAATCATTTCGTTTGGAAAAGACCTCCAAGATCATCAGGTCCAACCTTTGCCTGATCACCCCCTTGTCAACTAATCCAGAGCACTGAGAGTCACATCCAGTTGTTTCCTGGACACTTCAGGAGTAGTGACTCCACCACTTCCCTGGGCGGCCCATTCCAATGCTTGACAACCCCTTCAGGGAAGAAATTCTTCCTGACGCCCAGACTCTGGCTGTTCAGTTCTATCCAAGCTGCACCACCTCTCACAGGGTCAGTCCAGCACTTCCTGCCGCCCTCCTAAACAGCACAGGGAGAAGAGGCTCTTGCTTCCCTAATTCCACCAACAGACACGCCTGAGCTGCAGCTCGCTGGCCTTGTGTATGTAAATCATGTCATGAACAAAATTCCCCAAGAGACAAATGGACAGCTTGCAGAGCAAAACCCGGCTCCGCATTGTTCCTCGCTGGTTTTGTCCCAGCACAGCTCCCTCCTGGTTTACTCTGAAGCAATACCTGTGCCCACACCCACCCACACCCATTCCCACACCGGGAGCTGTAAAATCGCTTCCAGCCCCTTGGTTTATGATTTATCTTCAACTGCAAAGAAAGATATAAAGGAAGGTACAAAGCTGAGTTTCTCTGCCTTCTTCTCCGCAGAACTGCTTTATGGTACCTTCTTTATGGTTCTTTGTCATGTGTTCTTTTTTCCTGGTGAACCCTGTGAGAGCTGCTCTGCGCTCAAAAGCTCTGCAGAATCCTCAGGGACAGCAAAATGCTGGGATTAAAAGTGATTTTCAGCAGAGATCCCACATGAAGCGGCAGGACTTTCAGGCAAGGGCCTGCTGGGATGGCAGGGAGCAGACCACTGTCCTACAGATTCTCACACTTAGGGACAACTACAGGCACCTGGGGTCTCTATTATCCATACTTCCAGAGGCACTGGAATTACAAGCCACATTTGTAGTGCTCATGGTGCCAGCCCCATGCAAAAGAGAGAACGACCACTCGGCCACTGAGCAGAGGAGAAGCAGGAAGGTGAAGGAATTCTCTGGGCCTGTGAGCAGAGCCTCATCTTCCAAGCCCTGGACGGAAGGGAGAATGATGAAGAATCTGTTCCTCTTTTTAGCTACCAAAGGCTCATTCTTGGGTGACTGCGGCCGAGGAAGGCGATATTTTCTTTTCTAAGAAGCAGTTCTCGCCATCTACTTAGCAAGGAAATCTGGGCTGCGCTTACAGCAACCAAAAGTACAAAGGCATTCCTCTGAAAATTAGAGAGAAAGACCTTATATTTTTCTTTTAATTGCCGTTTCATACCTTCAGCGGTGCAGTGTATTTTGCGAAGTGCCCTGCACATGGCAATTAAGCCTCACAACATCCCTCGCCTTAGAATGGGCTGTCACACGTACTGCCTGGGCAGAGAAATGGAAATGCGCAGCAGTAAACATCTGATCCCGCAGTGAGTATGTGGCACAGGCAGAAATGAAACCCAGCCCTCTAATAGTTGCACACCTACTAATCAGGCTTTACACATCGAACTACAGGCCTTTATTTTAATGTTGCCTATGAGGAAAGAAGTACACTGTTGATTTTTTAACAGCAGATATTAATTATCCTTTCCTTAATCTTCCGAGGGGATTAAACAGTGAGGAATAATACTAGCTGCCTTACCCCCAAATTTAAATGTTGAGTGCTGACAGTTTGTGTTTTTCTTTGCCCCCAAACATTCCCCTGAAGGGTTGTTGTGTCTCTGCAGAGCACGAGGTACTCCCACGTACTAACACTGCACACGGGTCTTATTGCAGGGCTCCATTTCAGACACACCGAAATGCCTCTTGCCCTCCACGGTGCAGAACTGGACTGCACAAAGATGAGAGCCCGGCTCTGAATGGATGGATCAGGATAGGTGCTTCCCCTCAGCCACCCACTCAGGCTAGGCCAGGCTTAACCTGCACACCCCGCCACAAAAGGCAGCACAGACCTTCTTAAAACAATCCAGGGAATTCTACCCTTTCTACGCAGACACGACCACCTCTCCTGCCTGATAAACTGGCACCTCACTTCAGCCTGTGCTTATGTCTAATAAATACCCAGGGCTGAAGTCGACAGGATTTGTTTATAAAGGGGTAAGGTCACTCACGGCCTTGATTCCAGGCCTGGAGCAACATCGCTTGCTCATGTCCTTAATGACATCATGAAGCTTGTGCCTTTAAAAGACTTCTTAACAGCAGCCGGAAAAAGAAATGCCTGGGAGGTTCCAAAAACTCACGTCTGAAGGTTTAATAGGTTGATTTATGGGTCTGGGTCTCTCCCACTACAGCTCTAAGTAAATGTTCAGTTAGGGTTTTGTGAAGGGCCGGTGATCATTTCCTGCTTTGTCAGCTTTATTAAATGGAGCAGCCGCTGTTCCCCTTCCAGAAACAAGGCCTCTCTGATAAGAATAACTTGACAAACAAGAGCAGTTCAAATTCCAATAGCACTAATTCATCATTAAGCCCAAACTCCTTTTCATGACATCATTTCAAAAAGCCTATGCCAGAAGGAAGACGGAGCTAAAAAACACAGAATAAAAGTTCTTGGATCCTGAACGAAACACAGAAAGTGTTGTATTCGCACTTGGTCAGGGAAAAAGTCACTTCTTACCTGGCAATCTGCAGGAAGAACAAGGCAGGGGCATTTCTCAGGTGATGAACACCAGGGCCTTCTGAGGATTTAGCATGTGGAAGTGGCAAAATGCATTGGGCTCTCTGCAAGTTCACAGCTCTGTTTCCACAGTGTGGGCATGTGTGACCCGTGAATACAATTTTCCCCACTCTCAGCTGGACACAAGATATGGGAGGCATATCCTGGGATGGGACATTCATAGTGAACCAAAGGACAAGCAGGCCCTGAGCATTAAAGGGAGGGCTGAGAAGTGTCACAACCGAGCCTGTGCGGATTTTGCGCGGGGAAATTTTGTGCAGGGTCTTCCCACACAAAAGCTGTTTTTTAAAATGTCACAGGGAACCTCAAGCGTGCTGGAATTTCCCAGCATCATCCAAGAGACACTTGGATGTGTAAACAGAGTAGCTGTGCACTTAGTCCCGGCTCCCAGCAGGTAACCCCTGTGTAGGAACAGACGCTGTCGGCTCCGATAAGGATGCGGGCTGGTTACACAAAGGTGAGCGGCCCCACAGCCGCATGCTACGAACCAAAGGAACTTTATGTGGTTTAAGGGCACTGCTCTGGTGTATTAGTAGATAATCCAAGCCTAAAGCAATCCAAATCCACCATAATCCAACCACTGGGTGCACGTACGGGTCTTTGGAGGACACCTCATGTTGACTTAAGAATTCCTGTTTGGAATGTGTCGTGTTCAGTGCTCATCGTGCTGGGATGGACCAGGCCAACATGCGGCCTCTAAAACCCAGACGTGAAACCAAGCAAGTACTCCTTTCTGAATGCCTGAAGAAGCTGCACATCCCAACCAATTCAGGAAAACCACAGCTGAAGTGATGCCAACAGAGCATTTAAAATACAAAAGGACAAATAACCTGAAGGACGTGTCACCACAGGTAGAAGAGGTGTGAAAAAGGCATGGGAACAGGTACAGAGCAAGCTGGTGAGCTGTTGCTAACCTTTCAAAAGAGGAATCACTCTAACTAAATTAATAAAAAAACCCACATCTTTTTCTCTGATGCCCAAATATCCAAGAAACAGAAATGACACTTGGGCTTTCCTGGCTGCACCTGAAAGGCCCCATCAGGCACCTCTCCTCCAGGTGCTCCAGGGGAACTGGAAAAGCAGCAAAGAAATGGTAACATGAAATGAAAAGCTGAGAATTATTCACACTAAATCGTCTCCCTTCAGTTGTCACTCCCAACCTCCTGCTCCAGCGAAGCAGAGTCAGAAACTGCCCTGGAAACAAACCCCTCCTTTTGTTCTCTAAAGACTAGAACTCTTTTTATATTTAAATGAAAATCTGTCAAACTAATTATGTGAATATGTAATGGTCTCATTTTGTACTCATTAGAGAACATGGTAATGGCCATAAATTCCTCTGACGGAGCGTGTATGTGTGAACATGAATGTCTGGTAACGTCTCATAACCTTCAGGCTGGACCACGGCTTTTGTCTCCGGGTTAGACCTCGTGAGACAAACAAAAGGCCCAGTATTGCTTAAATTAGATGCAAAGTGCTGCGTTACAGCAATATGATAAGCGTGATTCTTGTGCACACAAACAGCCCAGGGGAGCGCGGGGACGGTTCCCACCGTGACAGAGACGTGGCCCCCGTGTCGGGCGGTGACGCCGGGCATTGTCCCGGGCCATGTACAATTTTCTGCTTCAGGATAAATAGGCAGTACAGCTGTTGCCGTGGATTGCTCTCAACGTCCCGTCAGGAGAACTTCAATGGGATGTGGCATTCCTGGCATTTTTGGGGCTTTTGATACCCACAGATAAAGGGAAGAAAAAGAAAGAAATACGGAGAAGCAGCACTGTAATAAATGTGCGTATATTACGTCTTGTTTATAATTCACATTCCTTTTTCGCTCATTTCTCTTTATCCTCACGTACTGATGATGGGCAAGTTTTGAAATAAAACCGGGTTGGCATTAAAATGGATCCCAGTCTGAATTGAACAGATGCGAGGAAAAAATCAGCATCAAAGACCATCCAATGCAGCATCTTGGAGCTGAGGCAGAAAATACTGAGGAACATTGATGATTCTGGAGACTTGTTGCAGTGTAGGAACAGCAGCTACATTTTACAGGGAGAAGTGGGCTCCTGGGCAGGATGAGCCAGAGGACACAGACTGTCTGAGCACTGCAGAACCCGTAAGAATACCCACACTGGCTCACTGAAGGACTAAACGTGACTAAAGACACCGAGTGCTTGATGTGAATTGTTGTTTCCCTCACCCCACTCCCTATGGTTTTTCGGGGTCATTTACTGGGAAGGATGGCTGCAAAGAGCATGGCTGTGACTGAGTAAGCTCCTGATTAAAGCCCAAATCTCTGGTTGCAGCAGCACTGCCGTTTTCCCTGAATGAGATCAAAAGTGGGAGATAAAACATATGAGGAGGTGAAAGGCTAATGGCTCCTGAAAATAGTTTGGTGGTGATAGGGCTGAGATTATTTCTTCGAACAACATTTCTCTCATTAAAAGCAGGTAGGTATCAGATTTTAATGACTTGTTTTTTCCCATCTGGGTAGGGCCAGAAAGACTTTACTCCCCTGTTCTCCACAGCCGTCTTTCAGAAGAAATGCTTTACCTGCCTTCTTATCACGGTTAAATGATACCTGTGCTTGAAAGCAGGATTTCTACCCTTTCCTACAACCTTAGGCAAATATGCCTGGTTCTCAGAGAGCTGACAGGAAGGCAAATCCCCTACTGCAAACTGACAGCTGTCAAGTGATAATAAATACCTGTAATAGGGAGAGTTTTATCCCTCCTCCCTGTACATATCAGCTTTCACTGAAATTATACCCTGCTCCCTGTGATCAAGCCACTGTAGCTGTGTGCCCAGCTTCAAACACGGAGCCCTGAGCACTGGGGGGAAAACTGCTGGGCTTCCTTCTCCCTCCTCTTCATGACAACTCTTTGCAAAGGGCACAAAACATTGCCACTTTCCTGATTCCCTTCTGTCTCTGGGGGCTTCTCTGCAAATTTCAGTATTCATTGCACGCTGTTTGGCACAGAAATACTAACAAAAAAAACCAACTATACTGTTTGGGAAAGTTAAATACTCCTAACTTCTGAACATCTCACGTCAAACCTCTTGAAACTCTCACGTAAATTTACAACTTACAATTCCTCATCTTAAGAGGGTTAAAGCACTTAAAACCAATCCACTTTGCTGAGTCACAGCGAGAGGTTGAGCAATTTGCAGGAATGAGGCCTCAGTTGCTTGACAGCAGGAAAAAAAGGTTAAGGTGTGGGAAGAAGAGAAATCTGCATTTCAGAAGGGAATTTCCAGGGGAAAGGAAGGAGTAAAGCCATTCAGACAGACAGACTGACAGTCTCTTCCTGCCCCTGCTGCCTGAATAAAGGCTCTTTCAGCACTAACCCTTCCCCATGGCACGCCACCTCACACTGGTGTCTTCAGGAGGTCTTACGTGGCAGAATTTTCCGCGGAATAAAATTTGGCATCTCTCAGTACCACCAGTGATGCTGAGCTACCTGTAACCTCAGAGAATCCAGTCTTACCACTTCGTGATGCAGAAAAGCCCCTCAGCCACAACAGAAGAGCTCCGGGGCGGGAAGAAAATGATGGGCACAACAAGCCAGTACACCGGGATTGTTCACACCAGTTATAACCTTGGTATTTGTAATAATAAGGCAGAAGTGGGCTCTGTTTTATTGAGGACAATCAAGTGGCTGCACATCCACTGGAGACTTTACTGACCTCATGGCAAATACAGATTCACACTTGATTTGAACAGAACAAGATTTTGGCAATTAACAATAAATTACACACATGGGCTCCTGTCCCAGCACAGAAGAGAAAACGCCTCCCCAAACCAAACACAAGCTGAGCTCTATAAGACCCTTTCTCCCTCAGCACGCATCACTCCGGAGCAGGAATCCCAGCCCCGTTCCCGTTTATTCACGGCTGTGCGCATGCAGGAGCGGGGAAGAGGGCCGGGAAGAATTTCTTTACGGAAAAAAAAAAAAAAAGCAGCAGCCCCATTCCTGAGCCGCTGTTGCTATGGGCCCGCGGGGCTCACAACAGATGGCAGGAGAGCCATCCCTGCGCCCGGCTCTGAAGCTGTCCACTCAAGCATGCCATTCGCATTCCCCGCATTCCGCCGCGACGTGGCCCCGGCGCAGGGCGGCTTGTCCCCGGGACACCGCGCCGCCCTCTCCCCTCCCCGAGTGAGGAGCAGCGGGACGGCAAATCCTGTCGGGATACAGGATTGCGGTACTTTCTCTTCTGGGAGTGTGGAAGACTGGGAGGATGCGGTTTGCAGTCTGAATGGGAGTGAGAAACAGCCCCGTAAGGCATGACCCAGACCAGGGCTGTGCATCTCCCTGCTCCCTGGATGGAGGGGGCAGCAGCCTTCAGGATAACGGCCTGAGGGGGGAAGGCTGGGCCGAGGCAGAAACACCCTCTGCTGCAAAGACATCACCGCATCCTGAACACTTGAGAGGAGCGCCGTTCAGAGCCAAGGCCACGGCCAAAGAGATTCACTGTCCAGCTGGTGTTACAAACAGCTGGAAAGTGTGAGAGAAAGTGAGCAGAGAGAAAACAACGTAAAGATGGACTAAGAGAAGTGGCAGGTGGGGAAAGGCATGATTTAAGCAGCAGAGATGTCCAGGTGTATAGCAAAGGGAGACCAAATACAGCAGCCAAAGACTTGAGGTACAGGATTCTGCCTTGCGGCAGCACCTAGGCTGGAGTAGGGCAAGATCACCTGCAAGAGCCCCCAAAATATGCAAAACCTTGTTGGGGATTGAACTCCACATTCCCGGGGAGTTCATGGTCCCGGACTTCCTCTTTGTGCCCTGCAAATCCTGCCTGGGAACCAAAGTGCTCCCAGCTCCCAGGGCTCAGGCAGGCTAAGGAAAAGGCAATCCAGCATCGCTCCCGTTGGACACTTAATGGTAGCGTTCTGCTCTCCTACACCCAAACAACAGCCGGGCTGGCTCTGCAGTGAGGAACCTCAATGTGATTTGCCTGTCGCTCGCTGATCACACAGGACGGGGCTCTTTAGGGTTTATTTGCATGTGGCTGCTGGAGTCACTGGGTTTTCCTTTTTTAGGGGGGTGTTCCAGCAAGGATGATGGAGACAAAGGGGCAGATGCTGTGGGCTGGCCGTGTGCAGCTGGCCATCGCATTGTGCTGAGCTGCAGGGCTGCTCCGAGGCAGCCTGGGAAATGCGCTCCCTGCTCCCAGGCAGGCTCAGCCCAAATCCAGCGCCACTCTCCTTTAGGGATGGGACTCGCCTGACCCTCCTAAATGCCGTCCTCCCAAAGCACCGGGGGGATAATGTTATTTTCTGGTTTGTTTTATTTCCAGTGCAGACGTGGCGCAAGCCTTAAGTTGGAGGAAGGAGTCTGACTTTTGCTAAAAGTCGTTTGGGTGGCTGCGTGTGCAGCCTGTTCTGTGCAGGCATGCAGGAAATTTTCCCTCCCTCTCACACACACAATGGTTTAGATTTGGTATTTATGAGCTTAAGTTAGAAATAAAAGAGGAATGAAGTTTCCAGGTGGCTCTTTCATTCTTTAATCTTTCCTATGTTTCTCCCTCCCTGTCTTTTCTATCAGTCTTTAATCAAATTCCTGCTGTTACTTTTATTGAACAAAGGAGATGCTGGCACAGACCTGAAGTGCCTCTGTACAAGGGTTGCCCTCTAACAGCCAAGTTGCTACGATTTATTACTAAATGGTCCCTGCAGGCTGTAATTTATGGAAGGCAGAAAGAAACGTCCAAGCTTTGGCAACTGAGGTAAATGCTAATATCTGGTAATTCTTCAGCCACTTGGGTTTCTATGAGGTATTGCCTTTAGCCCTTTGAAGGCATCCAGAAGACTTCTCTTTAAGAGAATATAAAGAACACCAGAGAAAACAGTTGCATCAGCCCGAGATGAATTTTTCAATTTGCTTGAAAGGGGCAACCACCAGATCTGTTTAATTCAGGCATCTCTTCAAATTTCAGATGGGAGAGTCCTCTCGCTGCTGCAGCCTGGGAACATGCTCACCCCTGTAGGCATCAGGCCAGGCTGCAGAGTGATGGGATCTGTGCTGTAAAACCACCTCTTCCTTCATGGTCTAGATCCTGGTCAGCTCCACTGCCTCAGGAATCTTTAGGGATGCTCCCATGCCCACTAATCTTGCCACAATTCCACTAGCACCACTTCAACTTGCTTTGACCTGTACTGCCAACTTTCCCTAACCAGGCTGGATCACCACAGTTTAGAAGAAAAGCCAGTTACAATTTCCCGTGAAGTGCACAGCTAAAGCTTTGGCCCACAGTCAAAGATAAAACAACCCCAAACAAACTTCAAGTTAAAGTTATCCTAATAGCAATGAAGCAGCTAATGAGTTTAAAGATTAGTTAATGGGTTTACTAAAGGAGTTCATGTGTCAGAAAATAATCAAAGTTCAATGAACTTAGTTTTATGATTCATGACCAATCTAAAAGGGCGGAGAGGTGTGTGTACAATATACAACAGGTCTTCAAGGAATGTAAATTTGTGCAGGCCCAACTGCAGCTACAGTGAGTGCCAGCACTGGAGCTGTACTAATCACCCTCTCTCATGAACCAGCCTCTTTCACATTCTCTCTCTGCTCCCTGCAACGTTGCCATATTGATCAAACAACAGCATATCCCAGATTGTGGGGCTGCTCCATCTCTGTCAAACAGTGATGTAAAGCACTGGCCTGATGTGACACTCACTTTAAAAAACTCTCAACTTGTAAAAGGTGAAGGCCAAGAAGAGTGCCATGAACTTGAGCAGAGACTCTTCCAGACGATAAAAATATAAAATGTGCGGACATGAGTCAGATGCCCTGCTCACAAAGACTCAGCGTCCCAAGTGCATGGCATTGTTATTACCCTTGGACACCGAGGGCGGGGATGGCCCTCACCACGCTGAGCAGCTCTGGTGGCTCTCCCAAGTTCACCTCTCCTCTGAGCTTCTGGCACTTTTCTAGCCTGAAGTCTGAGAGATTCGCTTACATTGCCCAACAGCTTCCCAGTGTCAGACCCCGAGCGCCGGAGCAGCACCGGCTCCCCGTTTGCTGCGAGCTCGCCTGCAACAGAAGCAGAAAATGCCCCCCGGCCCTGCATGAACACTCATCTGCCCTGAAGGTTACGATGCTCGTGAGGTTTGGGACCGAGAGAGTCCTTAGGACTCCCGCCCTCCGTCTCGCAGAGCCCCGCGGCGCGGTCCAGCCGCCTCTCCCCGGCCGGCTGTGCCGTGGCTGGCCAGAGGCCGCTTACCTTTGGAGGCACCGGAGCCAGGCTCAGTTATTCCCATCCCGGCGCCGGGGGCAGCCCGGCCGTGGGCAGCGCGGTCCCGGGAGCAGGGAAGGGCAGCAGCGCCGGGAGCGCGGAGCGATAGCGAGTCACGGACACAGGTGCTGTGCACAGAGGCACCTCGGCGCTAATCCCGCAGGAAAGAGCAGGAGGCTCGCCCGGCACAGGCAGCTCAGATTACTGCCCTCCTACCCGGCAGTCGTCAGCAGGCCTGACAGACAGGAGCAGAGAGCGTGAGGAAAGGGGGAATGTGCTGAGTGAAAGTGCCAGTCAGCTCTGTCCCGGCTCCCCGCAGATTTGGGCTTGGCCCCTCTTATAATTAACACTGGGTTTTGCGGGGAGAGAGGAGAAAAGAAACTTATATTCAAGAAAAAAGTGTTTTCAGCCAGCCAGGAATGATCTGTTGTTTCTCTCAAAGTTCTCCCCTCAAACTGCAATTGAAAAATGTAACTGGGCGTAAGGGTGGGGGATAAAACCCCACGGTGGAGGAGAGATGTAGCGGGGATGTTGGTCCTGTTGCTCACTGGCCCCGAAATTGGTGCTCAGCAATTGACTGCAGGGCTGGAAAAGATGCCACTGGAGAAGGCTGTGGCCACTGGATGAAGTCCATGGAAATAATCCCAGAAAAGCACATGGCCCTCAACCCACTGGACCCGTCCCTGCTACAGAGGAAGTCAGCCTAATGCAGCCAGGGAGGTTCAGGTGCTCTCTACCCAGCCAGGCTGCCTTAACATCAAGAGAAAGCTGAAAACAGACATTAAATATATATTATGTATATTAAATTAACATGCTTTTCCTACCAGGAGCAAAATGGTTCATTGCAGGCCAAACAGAACACACAATTTTACTTCCATGTAACCCTAAATAGTTCTCTTTTCCAGCCAGGCTGGAAAATCAAAGTATTCACAATTTCACCCATACTTCTCACCACATTTTCTCTACTCCAATGTCCCTTTTACTTCAAGTAAAAGGAATACATCATCCTCTTGCACGCAGTTCCCTTCCTGAATGCCTCCATTCACCCCATTACATTTCAGGTGACAATTGTCATAATTTTTAAAAGCCTGGTAAACACAAAAGCCTAAGAGGTAACTCTGAGCTAACACTCTTTTCAGCTTCTGAAAGATGTATTTTTTAACCACTATTTCTGATTTCAATTTCTTTAAGCATTCTCCATAGGAAAAAAAAAAAGTGATGGTGTATTACACAGGTATAACCTGACTAAAAATGTTTTACATACATGCACTGAAGATCAGCCCTGCCTCCCTTCTAATGCCAAAGTCAAACAGACAGGAAGCTGAAGAGAGGGGGATTGGAAAGAAAAAAAAAAAGTTCCATATTCTTTGTCCGTGTTTGGGTGAGTTAGTCAGGCTGCCCTGCGCTGCACACAGGAAGGGCTGTGCATATAAAAGACCATTTGATACTGTCTGTGCAGTGTCTGCTCTTCATTGTTCTTTCGCCTGAGATATTCCATGTATCCAGGCGTAAGGGAGGAACAATGCCAAGGGATTTGGATGACCTGTACAAGCCCATTCATAAAAAACGTAAAGGAGTTACAGTAATCACTACAGCCTAACATCTGTTTTGCTGAAGGAAATCCAGGCAAACACAATTTATATCAGTAGGATTACATCAGTGTTCATTAACCTCTCCTGACCCCACCTCCCTTTCAGAGGAAACCTCGGACCAGGCAGGAAAAGCAAGGAAAAGATTTTGTGAAATGATTTTACATTAGTAGCTGAGCAACTAAATATTTAACCTGGCTCTGGCTGTGTACACATATACATCCGTACACATCAATGCCACCCAACCAAGAAACCCCTTGTAAATCTGTATTTACAGTCAGCTCCTGGCATTGAAGCCGTGCAAGAGCAGCTCCTCAGCGGGGCTGATGAAACGCAGCTATTCCCAGCTCCCGCTGCAGCGAAGGCGTCACCCTGCACCCCTCTGCACCTGGACAGGTAACCAGAACCCCTCTCCAGCCCAGGTATTTGCCCTGTGGACTAAAGGTCATCCCAGACACCATCCCAGATAGTGAACGGGAGAACACACGCTTGTTTGTCTGACTTTTCAAACTATTGTGATCTGATCCAGCTCCAACCTAATCCTCAGGAAATTCCAAAAGAAGGAGATTCACACTGTAAAAAGTACTTTGTACAGCGCTGGCAGAGATTTCCCAGCTTTTCCAGAGTCACTTGCTGACAAATCCAACCCCAGGTTGATTATTGCCTGAAGAAGGCAAACTAATTCACAGGCACTGGGTGAGAGGAGCAGCTAATTGGAATGGCAGTGGCTGGAAATTCCTGGGTTCCTAACGCAGCTTCAGGTGAGGGGTCAGTCTGTAACATCCCAGAGAGGATAACACATCATAGTGGCTGGCATTTATTTTTTTCCAAGGCATTTTCCCACTGTCTGTGTCAGTGGCATAAAACTTTTTTATTCAAAAATTGTATCTAGATCTTCCTCACATTTATTACTCCCTGTGGTAAATTTCCTAAAAGCCTGTCAGTCCTGAGCTGTGGCTAATTAAATCCTAGACAGTAAGGATTTGCCAGTGATCTAAAAATTAAATTCTGTTCACCTCTCAGCTGTCTGTCCCTTCCTAATGAGACAGGAACTGCAAACATTTTAATGAACATATGGAAAACTCCTCTATGAAAATACTGATGCTTGAGATATTAAAGACTGACCAGTTTGACCCAAGACACGAGGAAATTTTAAAGCCTTTCCTGGCTTTAAAGGGTGTAAAGGCCTCGGAAATCCCATCCAAACAGTGGGTGAGGCCCCTGGTGGGCTTTGGCTGGTCACACCCATTGGCATCACATGAGGAGCTGCAGACTCCGAGCAAAGGCTCATTTTTTTAGGGTGTTAAAAAGATGCACTTTAAAAGAGCTGAGACACAAGGAGACATGAGCAGGAGCGTGCTGGAAAGCTGAGGAGGAGCTCACAACAAACATAAAACAGTGCTAGTCACAGACCACCCTGCCAGCCCTCGAGTGCCAGCTTTGGCCTCCAAGCTGTCAGTCTTAAAAATTCCATGTGCATGAAGCCTTCCTTTCTGCTGTTCTCCCGGTCATCCCCACTGAACAAAACCCAACCACACCACAGAGCTGCTCTTTGGGAAGGCGCTCCTGCGCTGCTGCAGAGCGGGGTGTGGGCCAGCGCCAATTCTAATTAATTTCATTCACAAAACTTGGATTTATTTGATGCAATTTTTTGGCACGCTGTCAAATACGATACAAAATTACATTAGTGTCATAAGAGGAAAGGATTAGTCGACAGACTTCTTTGAAGAATTGTGTTGGCACTTGTCTTTTTGTA
Source organism: Pomatostomus ruficeps (assembly GCA_013400735.1). Taxonomy (NCBI): domain Eukaryota; kingdom Metazoa; phylum Chordata; class Aves; order Passeriformes; family Timaliidae; genus Pomatostomus; species Pomatostomus ruficeps. The sequence goes on along the minus strand of VYZT01037771.1, from coordinate 54,917 downwards.
AAAATGCCAGCAGCTTCCCCTCTCTCCAGGAATAGCCCATTTTCTCCTGGTCAATGAGGGAAATCACTGCTCAGTGAGGGTCTGAGCCAAAGCCTTTTGGAGTCTGTGGGAATCTTTCCACCGATTTCCATGGACTTGGATCAGCTCTGAGCCGCAGATGTCAGCTGTACTGACATCTTCCTCCCACCCTTCGACACCTCCATAGGGTCATTTATCAGGTGGAGTGGAAGACTTTTTTTTCCCTTTATTTTTTCCTAAAGCCTTAGTTACAGCAATTTGCTGCCAAACGAAGAACAACTCTGTAGCTATGGTGTAAGTGCAAGTATTCAGGATGTCTGGGTTTAATTCCTGATCTTGCCCCAGAGGTGTTTAAATGAGTTGATTGGAACCAGATCTGTCTGAAAACACGCAGCCCAGCACCTTCCTGCTGCCAGCACCTGGAAGTGGATGTGTCAGGAGGAGGATAAGAGCAGAACAAATACACCCACATGTCCCGTGTGCTGCAGCCCCACTGTGCAAGGGTGACACAGCCCCTGGTGCTCAGCACCAGGTTCTCCTGGGCTTCAGGACTGGTGTTTGCAGGGGGAGTATCCCTGGGTGAATTCTCAGGCGGCTCAGTGCCTGCATAAGCCGGCTTTCCTCTGACACTCCCAGTCTCAGGGCTGCAGCCTGCTTCTCCCAGCATCTCCCCCAGATCTCATCGTTCAGGCAAGGGGGCCCAGGGACAGGCATGTACCAAGAGAATAACCCAAATAACCCAAGTGATGAAGGAAAGCTGTAGGGAAGCGTGAAAACGAACACGCAGATTATGGTCATAGCCAAGGATAAGCTTAATCCTTCCTTTTTGTACAGTTTTTTAGCACAACAGGAAAAGGAGGATAATGTTTTCTATCCCCACTCCTCCTTTATTTGACTTGTATTTTCAGTCTGAGGTTCTTTGAGAAGGAAAAGAATTGCAGGCACTGCTAAGCCTGAGGCAGACACAAACCACTAACACTGAAAACAGAAAATCCACCACCTTGAATACTGATCTTCACTAGAATGTTGTGTATGCCACATAAATAATACTTGAACAGGCTTCTGGCGGTCGCTGGTATCAGAATGACTGGATACATGCTAAGAGCACCATGTGCACCTTGGAGCAGGCAGTTCTGCTGTAAATCACAGCTTATTTGACATTCACACTTTGGCCAATCTCACTGGCTCTGCAAACACCATCAGAGCCCCTCACATCCCAATCTGTGCTGGCCTGAGCCCTGAAAACAACACCCTGCAAGAGATCTCCGGGGCCCCTTCATGTTGGCATGGGCAGAGCAAGGGCCTAAAGACCTGGTAATTCTCTGCAGCACATTTTCCTTTGCTGTTCCAGCAGCAAATCTTAATGGAGCTTTGCATTAATTAACCAAGGCTGAGGCTGGATCCCTCCACAGTGCCCTGTCCCCTCAACAAGAAAGACTCCGTGTGCTGTGCCGTCTGCACCCACAGGGGCTGGGGAGCGGCCTGCGGGAGGCCTTGGCTCAGCCAGCGTCTGGGCCGGAAAGGGCGTGTGGGACTTGTCCCCATGGCCGCCCTTGGTGGCACAGCTCCGTGTGCCAGCACGCCTGGCTGCCCTGATTGCTGCTGTTAGGGACACGCTGGATGTCCGGCCGTGTAAACAGCGGGACGCTCCCGCAGCCATTCCTGCCTACTGACCTGTGCAAACGCCTATTTTTGGCAACTGCTCCAGGCCACTGTGGGGCTGCAAAGCACACAAGGCCATGCCCACGGTTTGAGTCTTATCTTCAGCTGATCCAGGCATGCACAACACAATTAGATCAGACTGATACCACTGAAAAGGGTCTTTTTTTAATTGCATCCAACTCTGCTTGGATACTGCAGTTGGAAAGGAAGCAACAGGAAAAAACCAGGTTGGAAATAACTTGTATTTCACAACCAACCAGCTAAGTCTTATTTCTCTGGTAGCTGTAGCTTTCAAACAGCTTTTCCTCACCTGGTTAAAAACCAACTGAGTATCAAAACCTCTGCGAGGCAGTTTGCTGAGGACAGTAGGCAGCCTCCCGCTACAAAATCCAACAAACTGGTCTCTCCAGTTTCCCATTGTGATTCACACCGACTGTTCCAAATGGGCAAACCCTGAGCAATGAGATCTCCGAAGCATCAGCCTGTGAATTCCTCAGGCCTGATGAAACTGGTTCTGTTCATACCCAAAGTGAGAAGCATTTGTCACCAGCGGTGATACAGACACAGAGTCACTCTGGGCTGCAGAGCAGCTCCTACTCCAGCTGGCTCTGGCCTCAGCACAATGGAGTGTGAGTGTCAGAAAAGTCCCTCAGAGCACGCCAGCTGCAGGCCTGAGGTGTGCAGGAATGAGCAAACACACACATATCTGAGTCCATTGTCCTGGAAATGAACGGGCAAAACAAGCGAGGAATGGGCAGAGAGGCAGGACCTGGCTTTAGGAACAGCCTTTGAACAAGGCAGATGTGAGCAGCTGCGTTAAGAAAGTAGAGAAAACGGAACATTTGAAATCTGTCATTGAGGGCTTCTGATGAGGCAGAATGAGATGAGACAAACAAAATGCAGCTAGAGAGCACCCACGAAAACTGTTCAACAGTTATCTCCCAAATAAGGACCCTCTTAGGGAACAGGCACAGGATTTACTTGACACTAGGGCTCATTAGGTCATTCTCTGCCCTACTCTAAGTCTGTAAGCAAGGAAGCACAAAGTGTGTAAATTCACAGCTCCACGTCTCTCCTCCTGCAAGTTCCTCCCTGGGCACAGCAGGACATTTGCACAGGAGTCAGAGGCAGGCTGTGGTTCTCGTGTACTAAATATTCTGGTGCTGGTCATTTAATTTAAATCCCTGGTATTTATTAATTTTATATATCCTTGTGAGACAGCTAATTTTTATTTCTTTTAGCCTTTTAGCCTTTCCTCTCAGCCTGAATTTTCCCTAATTTTGCCTTCACATTCCCTTCATTGAAATTATTCCCACCTTTTCCCTCCATGAGACTGAGCAATCAAACCTGAGTTGATGAAGACTGATGGTGACACATCAGCTGTGACATTCCAAGGGAAATACCACATCATTGCATCAGCCAGTCTGCAGAGCTGCGAGGTGTTGTAATATCTATTTCTGCTTAGTAACACATGGCGAGGCTCATCCTTTAAGCACTAAAGACTTACCTTTGTCCTGAAATAAAAACCAAGATCAAATAGCAATCTGAGTATGCTATGTGGGCTATGACACAATACATCTGATTAAAAAAATGTGTGCTTTCTGACTGGTGTGATGGCTGGTGTCACCACCACACAGTTACAGAGAATTTCTGAGCTTTTCATTTGAAAACAAACAACCAAACCTTCAAAAACATGCTGACCTGAAATAGGCTCTGCAAAGAACCAGGACCACATACACCAAGCAGACTTTGCTGTTGTTTGTGAATGACTTTTAAGGAGTAAAGTCCATGTCTGTGGGAGTTTGCGTCACTCCATAAGGAAGAGTTGCTGTGAATGCTGAGAGCACTGGCCAAAAATTCAGGTCACAAATGATAGGTCAGGAAGTTTTCAGCCTGCTGGTACTTGCAGCAAGCAACCCATATCCATTTCAATTCAATCATTATGGCAAGTTTACAAAAATCAGCATCACAAGCATTCCAAAAATCATTTCTTTTCAGATGATGTAGTACTGCAAAGCATCACCTTGTCCAACCAACCAAACTTGACCCCAGATGGGAAGCAGGTTAGTGCTGCTTTTACCAGGCTTAATGGCTAGACTCATTCAGTCTGGGGTCAAGGTAATCTGCACCTCTTTCCTCACCATTCTCCTCTGGAATCCTTATTTTATCCCTTCTTACCCTCTAGAACTGGAGACAAAATCTCTTCTTCTACCCTGGCCAGTGTGCTGAGTCTGGCCACCTCTGGTGATGGAGAGAATTCAGAGAAACTTGTGATCCACTGCCCACAGAGCAGTCAGGACCTCACATTTTTTGGTTTTTGCTGCCTTCATGTCAGCACTGCAGGGTCAGCTGGGAGTGGGTCAAATTACCCAAAGGCTGGGCTCTTAGTTCTTAATTGCAATTTTCTAGTTCTAAATTTATGGATTATCACTGACCTTTAAATGTGCACGAAGGACTCAAAGTACCTTGGCAAGGGGATGGTATGTGAATGTAATACCCCTAAAAGTTAATGTGCTGGATCCTTCTTGTGGTGATGAAATGAAGCTATGAAAGACTCCCAAGCAAATTTTCTTCAAGTTCACTATAGTAATCCAAAGCAGGAAAGCATCAAACCCCCTTGCATACTCATTAAAGAGGAAAAGAAAAGGTGAAAAGATCTTGGGAACGTAACAAAAAATGAAGAGAAACTATTACATTACAAAACAAGCAGGTTCTGTTTCCACAGTTTTTCTAAGTTAGTTTGAATTAAACATTTTGTTCAGTCAGTACAGTTGGATTACAATCTACGTGGGCTTAAAGTAAAAACCGTGTATTTTTGGAAAACACTGAAATGGCAATGAACTGCTTTTGCAAATCCTCTCCCAATGGGCGCACAAACCATGTAACGATTTTGTGTATGAATATTCAGAATTTGCTGTAAGGTTACCTAAAGACGTTTTAGTTAAACAACAAAATAGAGTCAGCAAAAGCACCAAGTACAGCCCAGAGAGCAGGAGGGTGTCTGACCTGGTCATACCTGCCCAGCTCAGGCATCGCCACTCAGATGTTACTCAGTTGTTTCAACTTAGTGACCCAAAATGACAATTTTTGTTTGACTAATGACAGCTCCTCAGACATGCTGATCTTTACCCAGATTTCTTTTTGGCTAAGTGTGGAACCAGAGCACTCCATAAAGTGATACCAGCTGTCACTTCACTGGCACAGAAAGAAACTGGACGTGGCCACAGCAAAAAGACATAGAGGTAGCATTTCTATTAAGGTTTCAAAAACCACAAATTTCAGACCCAAATCCTCTATCACTCACCTGCACAGCTCCAAATCTTGCTGAGGCCTGTGTAAATCTTTCTGCTGTCACAGCAACAGTGACAACACGCAGCAAATGAGGCAAGAGGTGTGTACAGAACTGTCACCTTTTCGCAGGGAGCCCCGAGCACTTGGGAGGAAGATGGGACTGTTTGTACATCTCTGAACAGGGATCCTGGAGTGTCGTGTGGCAGGGGAGCAGTGCAAGAGAATTGGGTGTTTCACATTCTTGGACATTTCAGTGACAAAAGAGTCCTAGAAATACTGGCTGAAAGGAACAAGCCTTTGCCCTTGGGCTCATGCCTGTGTGCTCAAAACAAGGCTTGTGCTAAGATTAGGCCGAGCCATAGGCTGCCAGCTGGAGAAGTCAGGGGAAGGTCTGGGTGGCCCGTGGGGCAGGTGGAAGGTATGGAATGAGTGTGGCTCTTGCCTACCTGCGCACCACGAGCTTCAGCTTCTTGTAGGAGCCTTTCACCAGGGAAATGGCCTCTCTCCTGGAGCTGCTCAGCTCCACCTCGTTGATGTTCACCACTTCATCACCAGCCTGCAGCTTGGAAGGCAGCGAGTCTGCCTTCCCTCCCTCTTCAACCTGCACAGGACAGAGGAGAGAAAGCAAAGATGAGACGTGCCTGACACGGTTTGGCTTTCACCTGCAGAGCTGAGCGTGTGTTTCTGTTGAAGGAATTGCCCTACCAGCCCCAAACTCTGCTCCTGGATTAAAAATCCTGGTCTCCCTTTGCCAGCCAGCTCACTCAAAGGTCTATGCTTGCCACCCCTACATTTCATATAGATGGGAGCTGGAATCAGCAGCCAGATGAGTTCTGCCAAGAAGCACTGTTTAGAATAAGCCTGAAAAGATTTTGGTATTTGGGAGCAGTAAATGCCAGGAAAACGGCCATGGAACGCCTCTTGATAAGAGCACCCAGGCACCAGCCCAAGGGCAAAGCCAGGATTAGAAGAGCTTGGATGTGATTTTTTTTTTTTATTCTGATGCCTGATGAACAACAACTTCTTTCTTACTGGCCAGCAGCAAAGCAGGAACACTCAGCTGTAGGTAGTTAAGGATGTGCAGCATCTCTGTAGGGTTTTACAGCTAGGGATATAAAGAAAGTAGGCAATTATTTGAATTCTATGAGAAAGTGAGCAGCCTGCTCAGGGCTACGTAGTGGCAAGGCTAGAAAGAGAGTCCTAGGGCACTTCCCTCTGCTTTGTACATGTGTGGTATAGTGACTCCTCATCCGTGTGCCAGCAGAAACACACCAAGTCTGGAAAGAAGTCAGTGACAAGGCAGAGGAGAAGAAAATCTGGCCCAGGATGTCTGAATCACAGCTTTGCACATTAATGCTCTCTGTCTGCAAAGGCATACACCAGCATAGCAGAGGGCCAGGTTAGACACTGCAAATCCTGAGTTTCAGGAGACTTGTGAGTGCCACCGGCTCCAAGCGCGACTGATAATTACTTTGATTGCAAAACTCGCCACCACAAAATCTGCTATTCAAAGCACCCAGCAGTCCCTGCTCACCAGAGGCTGTGGCTGCGTTAGCAGTTGTCACGGGACCCACACTTCTGTGCAACATCTCCTGGCACAGCAGAAGTATAACCTCCTCCTTCAGGCACTCACCTTCCCAGACATCCTCCTGAGACAAAGAGATGTGTCTGGACTGGATCCAGCTGGGATCCAGGCAGCGACGGCTGCTATTTGCAGGGGTGCGATTTTGGGAGCAGTGAGATTGCGTGCATTCTTCTGCAAGTTGCTTTTATTTCAAGTCACGCCAAGCAGCGCGTAACCGAGCCATGCCCCAGACATGTAACTCAGCACATGCAGACACACTGCCCAGGTTGTTACCAGGGCATTAGTTTTGGTGTTGAATGGTGATTTCTCACAGGCAAAGCCGGTCTGTTCCTCTAAACCAAGGAATTCCAGCCCAGATACCTTCTGAAATGTAAAGTCTGACTTCCCCAAACATCAGCCAATAAATTCTCCAAACCCCCTACAAAGGAAGGTAAAAATCATTGTCATTTGTCTTACCAGGAAGTCATGCCACTGATGAATGAGTTTTTTTCTTTTCTTCTCAAGAATGGATAAAACCACAGGAATGAGCCTTCTCATAAAGAGCCTTCTATCACAATTACCAGGAAGGGTGAGAGATGAAACATTAGCCCTTGCTGCCAGGATAAATAAATAACAAACGAAAAATGCGGTATTGCTGCAGTTTATTGCTGTTGTAAAGCAGAACAGGTGGGTATCATTTCTATGAAATACAATAGTGGGGTACTAGGGGTTAGATTAACTCGTGATATAGTCAACAGAAGGGATTTTCTGTTTGTTTTTGTTTTATGTTACACCACATATAATGGAGAAAAGTTCTGCTTGGAAGAATGTCTCTTGTAACAAATACCAGCTACTTCAAAGGCTGCGATACTCATCAGAAGCATTTGTATTAACTTGTGCCTCGATGAACCCTGACCTTAAAAAAATCAACAGAATTGTGATTTGTGCTTTATCATCTAATAATTCCAATTGTATTTATATATTGGAGGTTTTTTACTCCACATGAACAGTTTTAAGGTTCTCTTTGCAACCACGTGGGCTAGACCTTTCTTTTTCCTCTTTTTTCAGTGAAAATGGTCTTTCAGATTCTTCCATATTCAGCTTTATAAATAATGTGAAATCAAACACTTTCAGGGAAGACTAAACCCTGCGATAGTTCTGATAAGGCTGATAATGTTATTAACTGCTCTGAAAGAAATCTTTCTTCGCATCCTGATGCGTTCCAGCTTATCCCTGTGCCAAGGGCTCTTAAACTGCAGCCTGCGAGGCCAAGCAGCCAGACACAGCACCAAAGGATGCCTTTAAGGAAAGTTTGTGAGCTTGGGCAGAGTCACCTGCAAGTAACTCCAGAGGCTGAAAGTGAATTGCTTTGCTCCTGTGTATTTAAACTGTCCACGAGCAAGACCTAAAACCAGACCCACATTTGGCCTTTGGAAGCTTTGGATGGCAGCATCAAAGCCGTATTACTTATGGAGTTGGAATATAAATGGAGATGTGGACTTGTATTTTATTGTTGACACAGTTCTCTCATCTATGACTAACCTGTCAGCCTTCTCATCTGTCATCTGTCCACCTGGGGTTACCTGGATACAAATTCCTGAAAATTCCTGGAAGAAAACATTCACAGCAGGCCCGTGAACTGGTACTGTTGCTCAGAGCAGCAAAACAGGCGAAAAGACTCGTAAGTCTCCATCAAAAGTCCAGAAACAAGGCCTTGTCTCCCAAAGCAAGGCTCAGATGCTCCATGTCCATTCTTCTTCTTCTTTGTATGCCTCTGGAAATATTTGTGTTTAAGGAGTGGTGATATTTCATGGGAAGGATTGAGCGATTCAAACAAAACGAGCTGCGCTATAAACACAAAGCTCTATCAGAGTGTAACAATTATCAACAAAGCAAACAAACCCCAACATGCAGGTAAGCTATTGAAATGAACACCTGCTTCACTGCACGAGGGTGCGCAGAGTCCAGGATGGGATGTGCTGGAGGCACAGAGTCGAGGATGGGAGATGTGTGCACACCGTGCAGGCCACAGCAGCCACCGGATCCTGAGTGAGAGGAAATGGGAGGGTGAGTTTCCCACTGCTCCCTAAATCCCCGATGGATCTCAGTGCTGTCAGTCAGCCAGGGCAGAGCCAGCAATGCAGCCTGTTGTTTCCACCGTGCAAGGGGAGTAGTTCGAGCAGCCGCAGCATCACCAAAATCACCCTCAAGTCACTTTTGATTGACAAAAATGTGGTGGCCATAAGCTGCAGGGCCTAGTGCAAGGGACCAATCAACAGCCAGCAAGACCTCTTATGGTTTATTTAAGCTGAGAAAAACAAGGTGAAATGCAGCCAGCAAACCTTGCGGGTGCAATGATTGTCACTCATCCACCAGGAGCAGGAGGAGCCAGCGGGAGCCAGCCAGGGCCTGAAGTTTTTTCTTTTTGGCTGGATTAGGCCAACTGCTCTGCCAAGTCAAGTTATGAGAGGTGACTCTGGCAAGCACGGGGTGGAGGAATACCTGAAAATCAGTCTGGCTTTGAACCTTTGGGGCTGGTTTCCATGGCTGTGAACAGAGCCCAGGCAGCGCCAGGAGGGGAGAACACCCCCTCTCCTTGAAATCAGCAGGAGCACCCGTACAGCAAAACATGTCAATAGCACAAAGACTCTTGTTTTCCATGCCTCAGTTTCCTAGCTGGAAATGGACACAGTTGTTCTACCTTGCTCTGTCCCGTCTAATTAATGTGTGAGCGCTCTGTGGGTGGTGATGATCCAAATTTTGGCTCTTATTCCAGGAGATGTCTCTGCAAATCCCTAGCTCACAGGCCCTGACCCTGGGGAGCGTCCATGCCAATGAGAACCATGCAACAGCAAAGTATCCCTTTCCAGAGGGTGTTCCACCACCCATGGACAGGATGGTTCCTTCTTCTCGTGAAATCCCATCAAACTTCCATGATTCCAGCATGTCCCATGCACGTCTTTCTTTCTCCTGTTTACCACAAACCCATCTAGCCAATTCTTTCAGGTTCTTTTGGAAGGAGAGGACAAGGAGCTCCCTGCCAAGCTGGCCTCTCCTGAAATACGCCCACTTCAGAAAGCCTCCACAGTCTCCTCGGGCTGACGCAAACTCCAATCCTTCCGCTGGCTTTTCTGCTGTAAAGCCTTCCATGCCCACTGCCCTTTGCTGAAAATCCCAAAGGCCACCCCTGGTCCTGCTTTGCATGAACATTCCAGACCATTTTCTTGCATTAGAGGAGGCTTCTTGTCACTCAATAGATCCTGCAGGAGACTTCAAACCCATGTGTTCCCCCTTTTTTTGGCTTACTGTAAAAGCAAGAAGTTGCTTAAGCAGATCACCAAGGATACATAAGACTTAACTACTAACCGCCTTTTGTTAGGCTCACTATGGTTACTGTAGGTTCAGAGAGCACTGGCTAACTGAGAGCCTTTCTTGATTATTTTAAAGAAGTTTTCTTTATTTATTCCTCTCTTCCCTTTCTTCCTTTGTAACAACAAATTCTCCGCAGCTCTTAAGATGGATTATTCCATCTTTGTGTCCTTTCTACGATGAACGGTACGTGTGATTCCTAAGCTGCAAACTTACTTGCTCAAGTTTCTCGACAAAAAAAGAGGAGCAATCGAGCACAGATGTGTGCACACAGGTGAGAGCAGAGCCATGCAGCAGGTTAGGACAATTCCTGGGGGACACATGGAGATGCCCTGGAAAAAACAGCCAGCCAGCCTAGCAGGGTGTTGACAGAAGCAGCAGCAATTGCAGTGACAAACTACTGCCCTTTTCGTGTCAGGTATTATAATGATGGGAAGAGAAGCATCACAAATGAACTGCTGGAGGTGGCTGTTCAGAATTCCTGAGCTGCTGAAAAAGAATTTATAGGAACCGACAGGCTGAAAGAGGAAGAAATTTTGCCCCGTGAAGTAATAGAGAGGGAGCTTTCTCTGATGCAAGGAGTCCCTGACTTTCCCAGGAGGAGCATTAGAGAAAAATGTTCTCTGCTTTAGACCTCTTGTTTTCAAATATTTTACTGGAACCGTTTCCATTGTTTCCAGTGGAAAGCTGCATTTCCATTGAATCTGGGGTTCATCTCTTCACAAGGTCATCAGCACCAGTGCAATGCGAGGGAAAGGGTTAAGCCAGAAAATCTGACTGTATCCATTGCAAATCCAACAGCCAAGGTTTTAATCCCTTTTCAGTGCCCAGACTGGAACTTCAAACTGGGAAGACTGGGATGTTTCATGTACCTGTCCACTGTGAGGTGTAGCACAGCCACACCAGACCAGTCGTGCCTTGCACCCAGTACAGAGCAGGGCACACATCTTTTGGCTTGCTCAGAAAACTCGTTGAGTTGCTGAATTGATGTGGGCTTTGTGTCAGGGATTTTTAATCCCCTGTGGAGCTCAGAGATGGTTCTCAAACCTAAAAACAAAGTTGCAGAGCTGCTGAATATTTCCGGAGAATATGCTGCTCCCCTCGTTCAACCTGAATGCCATGTCACAATTTGGGGGCAGTGACATGCAGCAGACAGAAATTCCTCCCCATTGTCCCCAGCCTCTGTGTCGGCGTGATGGAGCAGTTAAGACAATTCAATCAAGAAATAGTTAAGTCAAAGGTCTCCCCCTGGAGCCATGTCTCTGCTGGATTTCCCCATCCCTGGTGCATACACGCATCTGGAGAGAATTCAGCTATTGACATTTACTCCGAGCTAAGGAAAGAGTTTCCAAATTAGTTATTGTTTTATGCTGCAGGGAAGGGAGGAAGGAATTTTTTTCTCATAGTGTTCTGCATTGTTCTACAGTAATGTTTCTGCTCCCAAGTACAAAACATAGCAGCGGACAGACTAATTTATTCCAGGTAATCGTACAAGGTTTATACTGAATGACTTCACCTTGAGATGCTGAGCTTTATTCGGTGGAAGAACAAGTTAAACTCCGCAGTTTTGAAGGGCTAGCAGTGCTCTGAAACCTTTTCAATACTTTAAAGTAAATCTGTTCTTTAACACAGGCAAAACAAGGCATTTTCTCCCTCATTCAGCCTGAACATATTAATGAACCTCCAGATGTGACTGAAAGTGGTACAGGGGGTGCAGTGACTGTGGGCACCAAAGCTGCAATCCAGCTCTGGGATCCGTGCAGGAGGGACACAAGTCACTGACAAGCGGTGAGGATTCAAGGTCATTCCTAGGACTACCCTGCAGGCTCCAACACTTCCACACCTTTCCATTTCCTGCGTGATTGTTTCCTGTCCTGGGAGCAAGGATAATCTCAGCAGCCAGCCCCTCAGCAAAAAGCGGCAAGAAGGAGTGAATGGAAAACAGATTGCTGCCTTCGGCTCCGAGAGATAAGGAGATGCGCCTGGATGAGTGAGTTTGCGTCTGACTCCTCTTGGTGACTCTAAATTCCTAAGCCAGTGGAGGAAAGAAGGCTTAGCTCTTCAGATAATTTTCCACCTTCTTAAGCACAAAACTGTTAGGATCCCACAGAGATTTTTACATTTTAAAAGAAGGAGGGGCAGGAAAAATCAGATCTTCTTTCAACCAATGCACAAAAAAAGATGGGCCTATGATGCAGCTCTGATTCAGGCCTTCAAGAAGCCTCCAGGATCTTTTCTGTAACAAGAGGCAAAACTAACAATAAGTTTTCTCCACCCCTCTTCATATATACAAGACAAAGAACTAATCTGTGTTTGCTGTGGGTAACGCCTCCAGCCGTATCAGGTCCCACTTTTGGAGGCATGGAACAAACACCTCATCACGGACAATTCTTGCCCCAAGCTCTCCAGGCAAACAGAGGGAGGGGAAACAGATGTGAAAAAGCTGTACTGAGCAAGCAGAGAGCACCAAAATCAGCTCTCAGCTACACATTGGCAACATATGGACTGAACCTCTGGGCAGGGAGAACAGCAGCAGCGGGACAGGGCAAAACCAGCAGGTTCTCAGCCAGTATAAATCCAGCACCAGTGCTTCTTCCTGCCTTTCCCTCCTGTGGCTTACAGCCCACAGCAAGTGGGCAAGGCAAGGAAGGCCCGAGGTGCAGAACAGTGATGCCAGCACAGGTGCAGAGCAGCGCTTGCCCTCTGAGGGACCACTTTGTCCTGTTCTTCCTCTGATTCCTGCTTCCAGCTCCAACCCCAGCCTGCAGAACACACCCTGCCCCTGCTCCTGGGAATCAGAGAGCCTCACTTCTCTGCTCCCTGTTTGGTTTTTGCAAACAATCCATTCCAAGCATGCCACAGAGGGCATAGCACCAGGTGACACAAATACTGGGGCCTGGAGCACGTTAACTTGATCCTGTTTGGTCTGCGGTGATTATCGGCCGATATCAGCTCAAGGGGCTACAAGAACTCATTCCCTGTTCCTCCGTTGTAGCTGATACAGTTCGCCCCTCTCCAGAGCACACAAAGCCAGTGGCTGCACATGGCTCAGAGTTAATATTTGCTTTGCAAAGGGAGAGTTAAAAATAGCTGTTTGCCAAAGAGTCTGCTGGAAAGGCCTTCTGCTCTGCCCCAAACACACCCAAGGACTCCTTTTCTTCACCTCACTTTGCCATCCTGCCCCCAGCCTTACAGTCCTTTCTCACATTTCCCACAAGGTTTCAGTAATTAAAAACCCAGTTCCTACAACATTTTGATGGTGAGCCCATCACAGCCTAGGCAAGAAGCTATCAAACTTGTGGCCACCCAGCATGAGAGAGCACTGCCCCACATGTCCACAAAATTGTATTTGTTCCCTGCTCCAAGGACAAGTTTTCAAGGCTGGGGAAAGCCAACCCTAGCGTCACAGGAACAGCCATAGAAGGAAATCCAGTCACCGCTTGAATCTCCTGGCTGTTCTAAAATCAAGGCGCAAATGGCAACGTGTCCTTCTCTACAGGATGCTTCACAAGCTTTCCCAGACTTTTGTATTACTTTTTTATACTTGCTTTTATGACTTATATTGCCTTAACCCCCTGAGGCTCGACAGGGTGACCAACTGCCAGGGGACTTTCTTAGATCGTCTCATTTTGGGGTAACTTGAAAATATTCCCAGGTAGGAAAATATGGCTGAGACATACACACCTGGGATCAGTTTGGAGGAGAAAGGAGACAATCACCAGCTCTCCAAGTACAGTTGTTGAGGGGTTTTTTCATCACATGATTAGGCAGTGAACTTCCTGCCTTGGCATATTGCTCACATGAATTCCAAAGCAGAAATGTCAAGAAAATCCACCCTGCGATCAGGTAATTCCATACATTAGGTGAATCTAAAGCTATGGGATTTTCTGGCTACTGGAACAGGTAGCACTTATCTTTCCTGTAGACAGATCCTTGGCACCAGCATGGCCAGTTACTGCTTTTGATGTTTGCCACCTCTCTTTCCCTTATTTCCCTTCCCCAATATTAACACTTCCATTATACCTATTATAAACAGCAATAATGATAGCAATGAAAACAGCAGTAATCATCCTCAAGAACTTTCCTTCCATTAGCTAATTTGACCTTTCAACACCATGGGGAGACAGCAGGAAGTATTGTTCCTAAATTAGAGAGGAATAAAAACAGGAGCTGTGTTTATGTAACTTTTCCAGGGTCACAGAAAGCGCCGCACAGCAGCACTGGAGCCACACTCCCTGCTCGGACTGAGGTCACGCTGCACTGACGCCAAACCAGACTCCCCAACTCCGATACTTCATCCACGTCCCCAGCACTGGGGCGTTTCCTCTGACAGCAATGTTCCCTTTCCTACAACCACGAGGAACCGCTCCTGGATGTCCTTCTGTCGTTATTTCTGGTTTCCCACTTGTCTCCACAGTTTAGATTCTCCTCTGTTTGCTGTGGTTGTCCTCTCCCTCATGATGCTATCATTTCCCTTTCTATCTTTTGCCCTTCTTTATCATGCTCTTGCTTCCTCCCTGAGCCCAGTAACACAAACTATTAACCAACCACTAAACAGTCTGTATCTGAGAGGAAATAAAAACAGATGATGCAGCAGAGCCGTGCTTGATGAACCAGTGGAGCTCTTCCCAGGACTCAATAGCTGTGAGAGGGATTTAGGTATGCACTTCTCTCTCATTTTAATCAGAATCAGACAGCAAAATTTTTAGGCACTCTTTGAAGATCAAAGCCTAGAGCAGCCAACAGCAAATAAAACTCAGTTTAACATTCAGAGAGGTGCCCTTCGGGGCAGGAGAGCACTGCTGGCATCCCTAGGGATGAGAAGGAAAAGCTAACGGACTTTCCAGAGGGAGCTGGGCCGGCTCACCCCAGCATCTTGACTCCCTGCCAGGTCACACACCCTGCACAATGCCGCAGCCAGAGCTCCCCTCGGACCAGAGAATGGATGGCAACAGCGCGCGGCTCGGAGCGACGGTGCCCGGACAAAGGAGGAATTTCACGGTCCAAGCCATTGTCATCACATCACTCTTGGCAAACCCTTTCTTTATTCCCCCAGCCTTCTGTAATTATTAAAAAGTCTTCTCAAGTGAATTTAGTGCCCATGAAAGATGCCAGGCTCACAGCCCAGGAGATGCCTTTTCCTTGCCTACAGATCTGCTTGTCACCCCTCCTCCCTGCTGCCTTCTTTCCAGTTCCTTTTGTCTCCAGGGAAGAAATCCTCTGAGATCTTCAGGGATGGTCAGCTCCACAGATCCAAGTGCAGCAGCTGGTGTGATAAAATGGGCCTTTCTGTGTACCAGGCTATCCAAATGGAAAAGAGCTCAGGAAATGAAGAGCCTGTTCTCGCGTTGGCCGTGTGGATGCGAGTCTGGTCTCTTGGATCCTGGTCTTCCTGAGAGCAGGAGAGAGATGGAGCAATAAACCCCACGAGGGAGAGACTCAGCCTCGGTCGGTGCGGCCCTGCAGCCGCTATCCCTGTCCTCTGCCGCCACCCCGCGGCTGCTCGACATTCCGGGGACAACTGCTTTTCCATGGAGCTCATTTTTCAATGGAAATGATTTTTCAGTTATTACTGCTGTTGTGAGAATAGCGCACTGCTGCACGTAACCCACAGAGAAGATCTTAAAGGTTCAAAGGCAGATGCTTGAATAAATTTTACTGTGTTGAAAGGCAAGAATAAACTGTTTAAGAGTGGTATTTACCTTATTTCTCAATTTTGGTGGTTCAGAGCACATTCCCTATGAGTTTCTCCTGAAAGCACCTTCTGCTGCTAAAAATTAGGTAACATTCATGTTAATAAGCATTGAATTAATTTTGTTCGTCCTCTGTGTCAATTCTTTAACTACTGCCCAGGAGGCCAAAAGCCCCTGAAATTCCCGGCCCACATGTCAGCCAAAACTGTCTTCAACCTGCTTGGAAGGTTTTTTCACCAGCTCAAGAGAATGGTGAAGCAATTTGGAAACTAAGATGGTAAGAGCAGGCTTAGCTAGTGATTAATGAGGCATTTCACAGCGTTCCAGGAACTTCCTTGTTAATTCTATACTACAGACATTAATAGTGCAAATACTGCCAGGGTGTGAGAGGACAGACATTTGTTCTCTTCTGCCTTAAAAAATCCCTTCAGATGCGGGTGACAGGGAAAGGTGCTCCCTAAAGCCACTCTCACACGCAGCACCTATCCCTCTCCTTGCCTGAATCCTCTGGAACAGGCACACCCTGCTTGGAACTGTCTTATCCAGATATTTTAGGGAGGGCAATTTACACCTGCATTTCCAAGCTTGTTCATTTACCAAGCCAAACGCTTTTTGGCAAAACTATTTTTAGCTGCAGTAGGTACACAAATGAATTCGGCTGCAGCTCAGGTTGAGGCAGGTCCAAGTTTCCAGAGCTGTCAGGTGCCACGGAGATGGATGAGGCAAACACACCTGTACAAACACCAGGCACATTGCCTGCTGTCCTCCTCCTTCCTGCGTGCTGTGCATTTACACCTTGCCCTGCATCTCCAGCATGACACGTTGATGTCTTTGCACAGGAAGGGTTTCAAATTGTTTTTCTGCCACATGTGCCAGGGACAAGTCCCACATAAGCACTGCAAACACAAACTGAACACATGCATTCCCTTCCTGCCTTCTCCTCCACTTGGTCCCATTTCCTGGTTTCTCACAGTTCTCTCCTTTTTTTTTTTTTATTTTTTCCCTGCTCTTCTGTTTCCAAAAATGCCATTGAAAATAAACTGACAGGACAAACAACTCCGAGATTCCCACTGCCAAGGGCAATGTGAAATGACATCTTTGGCTCTCGGCAGCAGAACGCCCTTGATCTCAGGAAATAATTGGATGACAAAGATTCCATATTCCAGTTTTATATCTGAACTAGAGCGGGACACAAAATGAGCCCTAACTCCTGCATCATGAGGAGGCCATTTGGCTCGCTGGTCTCCTCTCTTCCTGCATGCAGTGCCAGGTTCTGGGGGTATCACTGATGGATTAATCCAGGTAAAGAGAGCACTTCAAATCCAAATATTTCACGACCTTTTCCGTTTCCTTAGCTTCAATCTTAAGCATTGAAAAATCATATTCCTGCTTCACGCTGTTTACACAATGCACTGGAAACTTTACCCTTGCATCCCGGGGTGGGAGGAGGAAGGAGAGGAGCGGGAATAACTAGAAAGGAAGGGAATGTGCCTGCTAAAGCCAGTCACCACATAGAGGCTAAACAGCATTTCTTTAATTGCCGTAGCTCCGGGGGATAAGGCAGCAGGCACATGTTTTTGTAAGCTGAATTATACATTCATGAAAATCCCGGGACATTCCTGTAAGAGCAGAGGCATTAGCGGTAGCTGGGACGCTGGCCAAATTCCAGTGAAGGTAACTACTCTGTTTCCCTACGGTCTCCCCGCCTCTCCAGTGAATGTGGTCGATTGTTTCAGCTCCGAGTCGCTCCGCAGCATCCCCGGGATGTACAGCTCTCTGGGATAACATTCTCCCTCAAGGAATCTTGGCAGAATTTAAAAATAGGTCCTGTGAACGATGACAATGTCCTGTCTGGCAAACAATTTTGCAGCAACAGCTTTGAGGCAAACAAGCCACAGAAAACTTGAAGATTGCGTAAAAGTTCCAAGAGGAAAGAACAAGTACACTGGAAACCTCAAAGCAGAAATGCTGTGGCAGACACTGCTCTGTTTGGAATTAGTTTAATTAATATCCTTCCAGGGGCTTGACCACGCTTTGCTAAATTCAGTATATGCCTTTTCCATTTTACGGGGTTTGGATGAAGCCTACATAGAAGGATTTTTCAGGGAAAAAATCCCTCTGTGAGAGGAATGGGTAATTCCTTTGCTATGGCTACAGATGGCCAGTAGCAACCCTTCCTCCAGGCTTCCAAATATTTAAAGATACCTTTTCTTTCCGAGGAAGTGCCTTTATGTGAGGTGGTGAAAACCAGGCACTGCCTTGTCTGTATCAGAGCAGACCGTGCTGAACTTGTGAAAATCTCGGGTGAGCTTTGAAGACCAGCTCACGATCATAGGGCCTGGCAGCAGAAGAGCAAAACCACAGGGAAATGGGACAACAAACCCTAAGGCTGCAAGTGTGAGTCTCCAGCTGTGCCAGCAGAGACTTTCGGGAACACTAATATTGAACTGCTGCTGTTTGCTCTCACCCTTGCCAACATAGTAATTAAAAATGTACAGTGCTGGCCCTTTGAAAAGATGCACAGAGCACCAGTTCCAGTAAAATCCCAGCATGTTTTCCTCAAGCTGAGTTAGGAGCAGAGCCAGCTGACTCTCTTTTAGTTGAATCTCCCTTTTGCTGACAGGACAGACCCCCCAGATTTGAACAAAGCCCGAGCAGTTTGAATCTCTCCTGAATTCTGGCCCTTACTGAGGTCAGGATTAATGCCTTCATTGCATGGAGTGCCAAAATACCGAGTGTGAAAACAGCACTGTGATCGTTGTGGCCTTGTGATGTTCCTGTTGGATCCTAGAGATCCCTGTGAAAACTGCAGATGTAACGTGTGCTGGTGTTTGTCTTCAGAGCTAAGGAGTGTGCAGCACAGGGATGGAGTCTCTCCTCTCTACTTGCCACTGGTATTGTCACAAGAACTGCCTTCAGTCGGGATGTCCATCTGAGGGGAAGCTGGTTTCAATTATTGATAAAATACAGAAAACCCCACAAGGCAGCCACGGCTTTCAGAGGAGCCCAGGTGACTGTGGCCAGTGCATGATCTCAGCGATGTTTTCCACTCAGCCATCGCTGTCCTGGCTGATTAACTGAGCGGGGGCTGAAGGAGCAGCATGCAGCACTTAGCTAATTACACTGCCCGAGGTCTTTTGTCCTGCTGCCGCTGGATCGCCTCAATTGATTCTTTCAGCCCCTAAACAGCTTTGTGGGCTGCATGCCTGGGCAGAATAAGGTCTTTTGTCATACTTTAATGAACGAAAATGTTTTAAATCCTCTCCTTCTCCCTCCACTCCAAGTAGCAGCAAGGGTAACCCTGGTGCAAGGACAGCTGTACGTGGCTGATGGGTGTCTGTAACCGTGAACATTCTCCTCCTCCAAGGCTCTGGGAGTTTACAAGCTTCCCAGCACCAGCTCTCCCATCTATCCAAGGTAGCTATTGCCACCTCCATTCCATGGACTACAGGGGATTTCAGTCTTTAAGACTTCTAGAATAAAAATGTGTTAAATGTGTGAACATTCAGCATGATAACACAGGTTCATGAGTAATTAATTCCTGCATAAACCGATCCGAAACTTCTTTCTTTGGGGGGGGGGGGGGGAATTAAAAATAAAAACCCCACCTTCAGTTTAATCTTTTCCCTTCAGCATCCAGCTACTGGTGATGTATTCTTTGTAGTTCAACTGAAAACACTTAATATTCCATTTAAAACATGGGATTGGCACCATCCCAGTGAAGATCTGCACGAAATGTCTCCTAGTCAGCTAATCTAATAAACTTCTGCATATAATGAACAGTTTCTCAGCATTGTCCAGGGTCATTAATCGTGGCACAGCCTCCCAAAGTACAAGTAGTAAAACACGGATGTCATGACCGAGCTATGAGCTGACCGTGTTGTGCTGTACATGCCCATTCTCCAGAGCTGGTTATTTTTCAGCTGGCTGAGTTTTAGATGTGAATTAAAGTGATTAATAAATGAAAAGGCTCTTACCATCCATTCCTGTGCTCACAGTCCCTGAACAATTTTGCCCTGACACTTGCTAACTAAGCTGCAATAGCTCACAGCATATGCTTCATCACTTCACGGTCAAAACTCTTAATCTGAGTAATAAGGGCAAACCCCATTCCTTTCTGCAAAGGAAGGGACGTGGGGAAGGAGAGAACACCTTGGGACTAACAAGCAGTCGTTAACCCACCGTGATCAGAAAATAAAGGCGTGCTGCTCTTTTGAGACCGCTGTTTACACTGAATGGGCTCCACGTCAGACTTGTTCCCGCCGAGTTCAAGTAAGCTGGTCCCAGTGCCAGCTTGGCGTGTCTGAAACGCTAATTGTCTTGTTTCCATTTCACACATCATCATCACAGTAACATTTCTGGAACGGGGAGACAAATGCCAGTTTGACTGGAAGGCAGGCTGAAACACAGCCAGAGAACCTGCAGGTTTAGTGCAACTCCAAATATGGCTTTTCCCTGGCCCAATAAAAAAATAAGATGCTGGCAAAACTGCAGCCCCAGGCTTTGGTTTGAAAACTATTGTTTCAAACAAGGGCTTTTGCTGAAATGCTCACAATATGTTTAGGTGTCTGCTTGTACCTCATAGTCTCATAAAAGTTTCTTTCATTCAGGAAGTACAGAGAAGAAATCAATGTAAAAAGGCCCCAGATGCACACAGGTGAAATCCATTTGGAGTTAAGCACTGAAGCATGACACGTAAATGCAATTCTTAGCAGATTTTAAATTACTATAGGAACAGAATTAAAACCAGAATTTGACTATTTGATAGACTATGAAGAAATAAACGCATACAGATCACCTAATGTGATAGGAAAACGCATTAAACCAGTTAACACAACATTTCCCTTATCAGTCCAAAAACACAGAGCAAGTTTTAATATCCAGTGTGCTGGCATTGTCCAGCTCCATTACCTCAGCAGGAGGTTTAGAGGTTGGGCACAGCACTCACTGAATGCAGGTAGTTCGCTGGGTGCAGGGAACGAAAGCCATGAAATATATAGAGTCAAGCTCCCCAAAATACTCTTGTCTAATACCCTTCATTACGCAGATTTTCATATTGTGGAAACACATCCACAGTGGAGTTTAAGAAACTTTCCGTTTTGAAACCATTTTTCCAACATTGCAAGTATCCACCCTGCTGCTCAATCAGACTCTTCTGAAATCCCTTCCAGGCTCACAGGCAAACATGGAAGTGGCTGGTGGCTCACTATTTGGGCAGCACAATAACCTGAAGCATTTTTTAAGTTTTTCTGCATTTTTTCCTTGTCTCCTCCTCTGTGAAGGGTCAGTTCAGAGGCTGAATGTCCTGCTGAAGCAATACATGCAAACCTGTTCCAAGATGCTGAACACCGTGCCCAAGCTTTGTGCCTAACACCGCCTACCTGAATTCCTGAGTCTTTTCCTTGTGACAGAGCAATATGCCCAAGTAATTAGTTTGGTACCTTAGGGACACATTATTCACTCCAGTGAAAGAAAAACACAGGGCAATTTCTCAGCTGAGATCCTGGTGTTGCTCCAGTACGGCCAATGTGTTTATTTACACCAGCTAAAGCACTGGCCTCTGGAAATGATTGCTCCATGCATGATATCTGGTGATTTTGATGAACTGGGGAGCTTTCTTGGGAATGATGGGGATCGCGATATATTGAACCAGGATCTAAGGCAGAACCACACTTCTTTCCTCACTGCCCAGGAATGAGAGTGCCCAAAGCCACGGCACATAAAGGATCAGGCCTGTAAGCTGGTTTCACTTTTATTATTTGTTCCTGATCTCCAGTCAGTTCCCACGCAGGTCTTCAAGTATCGATCACCCCACAGCAAAAGCTTCCAATGAACAATGGATCTGTGGTTAATGAGTCCCAGGAACTCCTCTCACCTCACTGGAGCCCTTAAGGTGAGAAAGTTAAGTGCTCCTGCACAGCTCAAGTGACTGCTCACCATTTCCTTAATATTCCGTCTCTTTGTGTTTTGCAGTTTGCCTTCTGCTGAGCTAATGTTTATTTTTCCAGAGAGCAGTTATTGTGGTAAACTGATATCAGACCAGCAGTGTGGGAAATAAGATTTCATCTCCTGTACTTCAGCACTCCATGCAGGAAGGCAAAGAGAGCCAACCTAAGAGCCTGCTTTGTGTTTAACAAGGAGGACACCTTGTTGCCAGTGCTGATGGCTGTCACCCCTTGATGCTTACTGGGTCTCTCTCACTAGAGATTTTCCGTGATTTAGATTCTGCAGTTTTTTCTAATGGAGAAGATATCACATTCCCCTCACTTCAGTTGAAAACCCCATCTGCTGATGTTGTCTGGGTATTAGGACACCAAGACCTCTAGGAACACGGTCTTTCCTGTTTGCTCATCTTATTCACACCCTTGAGCATGTTTTAATTTAGCCACACAGGTAATATTGGAGAAAACAATGGCTTTTCTGAGCTGAGAATGGACTAGGCCCCACTTGTGTGTTTGTAGACCTCTGCTACCCAAAACTGTGGAAGAAAAAATGTCCTTTTACTTTTGCAGTTGTGGAGAGCAGATGATTCTTTATGGTTAATATAACTCTCTAAGAATGTTTTCTATTCTAATCTTGCTGACTAATCTTTCTTCTTCTAAAGTTTTAATCTTGCTTAAGGAATAAATGTGTGATATTGTGTTAGAAAGGCCAATCAACTGCTCAGCCTCTAGCTGGGAAGCAATGTGAGCTCCCCTTTGTACAAGCTCTTCTCGAATGTGATTGTTTCCCCAGTGTCAAATTCCATGGATTTTAGCAGCTGAATGGGTACAAAATTTGACATGGTCAGAAACGTGTGCTTATGAAAACTTATTACCGCTGAATAGCTGGTGCATTCTTGGTGCACTCATGTGCAAGCTGCCCTCGGAGAGGGCTGGCTGGCAGCACCCCTGGGCCTCATTAGCACACGCAGGCACACATCCCAGCCTCCCGCAAATGCCGTCCCGGCTGTTCCTGTGTGCTGTGGGAGGGGAGGCTGCACAGGGCCAGCACCTTCATGCACCAGAGCTGTCCTCGGCTAACCCTGGGGCTGGCCCAGGCAGGGCAGGGCCACCACACTCCTCAGCCAAGTGAGGCGGCTTGTGAGGGCGAGAGCTCACGTGCTGGGAATTGCAGCTGGAGCAACGCTGAACGAGAACAAGGCTGGGCAGAAACACCAGGTCTCGTGACCTTCCAGCTGACATTGCTGCTGAGGGTTCTGCTGGGCACCAGCACACAGACAGCTCCCATCTCCACAGCATGCTCCCCCAGGCCAGTGAAATCCAGCAAGGTGTGCTGAGCTACAGGCACGTTTGGATGCCTGGGTCCCTGTAACCCAATCCTATACACCAATGCAAATGGAGCCCACAGGGACGTACCTATCTTAGAATCACCGAGTGGTTTGGCTTGGAAAGGACCATAAAGACCATGTAGTTCCAACCTCTCCCAGGTTGCTCCAAGCCCCGTCCAGCCCGGCCTTGGACGCTCCCAGGATGAACAAAGCCAACGGCTCACACCACACACAAGTACCCGGATCAGTGTGTATACATCGGCTTTCACAAGAGCTGCTCCACTCTCACAAGTTGCTCCACTGACAAGGCCTTGCACTACCAAAACCTCTTTGCCTGGATTAGTGCTATCCCTAGACTCAGAGACAAATCTCACAAGTTATCTGGAATAGTTGAAATAACAAGGTTTGGGCAGCCGGGGCTGCGTGGGGAGGTTAAGCACAAATGCTGAGCACACAGTGCCTCCTTCCTGGCCTTATCCAGCTCCTCGCCTTAGAGCAGAGCTTGTTAGCTCAGGCAGAGGAAACTCTGGTCCTCCTGACAGACCTGGGGATGATGGTCATCACAGGATCCCTCTCCCTGCCTCTCTGCACTGCAGCATTCATGGGCAAAGGGCCACAGAATCCCTCTCGAAAAAAACCCATTGAAAGCCATCGTGGGTGAGAGCTCTGTGTGTGAATAAGTAAGAGCAGTTGCCAGCAGGGAACTTGAGTGAGAAAGCCAGATTTTTTATGAGTATTCAAATAAGGACCAGGGAAACCTCCCCAGACACCGAGAGTTCCTGCAAATCCAGTTCTCATCTACTTTGCTTTAAAGACTGCTCATCAACTTTTCTAATGCCTGTGTGACTTAGGTGATTAAATCCAACTGATATCATGTTAATAGTGGAAACACTTCCCAACACACACTGACTCTGATAAAGTATTCATTAAACAGGAAACAGACTGAAGGTCACTATTTTTTAAATAAAAAGTTACAATTTTTCAGTTTATATTAGTGCGTCATTATTTAATTTTAGTAGTTGAAGCTATCTCTGTGAATTGTCAAAATTCAAAATGTTATTGAAACAAACCATCTGGATCAAGAGCAAATATTTTTTTAACATCCAGTGACCCGAAAATCCATTTTTCACTCAGGTCCGGTTATGAATAATAATAAATAACGCAAAATATCTTTCTCCATTAGAAATACGAAATGCACAGGGATAATATCCAGTGATATCATCACATCCATTCCTTTATGAAAATTCTGCCTTACTACCTAAGTTTTCCTAGGAGCTTAAGATATCCCTTGTACTATTAAAAAAAGGTCTTAAAGGGGGATTCCGGCAAGGTTCAGCTCTGTTTCACCAGAAGACAAAAGGTCAAAATAAGCCCCGACGATAACAAGGAATGTCACTCATAGGTGGGATGAGGGCCAAAATGCTCCACACTCAAGCAGAGCTTTAGTTTGAAAGACAAGAGTGGGGCATCCTGATTTAGCCGTGGTGATTCCAGTGGCTGCTTCCACGGGCAGGTTAAATGCAGGAAAGCGTGTTGATCCCTAAAAGGCAGGGAAGAAGGAATAACTCTGAAGGGTTGAAACTTTTAACTTTGACATTTTTAAAGCAGAATACTTCAGGCTTGGTCTTGGTGTTCGTTTTAATTTTGAAGTTCACCTGCATTTATTATACAGGGTCAAACAAAACCTGTCAGTTCAGCACAAGTCCCTCATTTTTTTTCTATTCTTTCCATCTCACCACGATTTTGTTTCAGGGTCCACAAGAACAAGTCTCTTCATACAGGCCACCAAACCAAGAATATTACATAGTTCTATGTTCTTTAAGCTTTCCATGTATCAAAAATTAGTATTCATGCCATGGTCAATATGCTGTGAGTAAATGAAACCCGTAAATCCAAGTGAACAACCAAACTCCTGACACTGCCTGCTCCATATGCACATCTCCTCCTACCCTGTCCTCCAAGCCAGCAACACACATATATCCAGACATACGGAAAAAGAAAAGGAATTTCATAAGCCCCTAGGCCAACAAAATTCTTCCTCTGTTCTCCTCCTGACCAGGGTCTTTGGGTTTCCGGCATTTTTCCTCCTGGCTGCTGTTAGTTTTGGCAAGAGCAGTAACACCACTAAGAAGTTACAGACCCTGTGTTCCATTCCAAATCCAATTTAGCTAACTTAAACCAGCAAAAAAAACCCCCACACACCTCCTTATCAGCTGGAATTTCCACTAGTGCCTGAGGGACAGAGGAAATCAGAAAGCACGCTACAATCCAGCAGGAAATATTTCTGACCGTGATTAATGCTTCCTTTAGCAGTGGAACAGAATCTTTGCAGAATCTTTGGGGATCCCTGGAAGAATTCCATTTGCTGCTCTCCAGGCCATATTTTGCCGTGAAAACCTTATTACACAACAGAAGCATTAACGGATTCAGAGTAAAATAAGAAAAGATGTATTATCCTAAAGATTTGGGGAACAGGGAGAGAAAAAGTTAAGAAAGGCACACAGGGTTTTCCTTTCACTCCGTGTGATTATGTTGTGATAATGCCCGCTACAGACCTGTCCATCACTCGCGGACTCAGGTCAGAGAAGCTCTCTGACCCGACCAGCTGGGTGACACAAGCCAAACAATGACAAATTCAGCTCCACTTGCTCTTGCCAGAGGGATCTCAGGGTTGCCTGTTGAGCAGCTATGAGACAACCACACTTTTCTTTTAGCCATCTTTTTTTTCCTTTTTCGTTCCGGCTAGGGAATTCGCAGGGATAGCTACAGAGCTTGGAAAGGCCCAGTCTCTCATCTCTCCTACGCAGAAAGGTGTCTTTCTAACTTTGGCTTCCTTACCTAGCTCCCACATTCCCAACTTTTAAGATACAGAGGTAACTGCCTTGAACTACCTTGGTAGGAAGTACTTTAAAGCCATCCTCTGGCACAATAAATCCACCTTGCAGATTTCTAGGTATTGCTGGCCAGTGACATCCCACAGGGATGCAGGGAGCCAACTCAGATCCAATTGCCACTGGATTCATTTGCTCCCTTAGAGTCATTGGGGAAAGCCATGGCCACAGGCATAATGGAAGATAATGGTTTTATTGGAAATGGCAGGGTACTACCCTCATTTTCAAATTACCCTAAAGAGAAGCAGACACACTCTGGAGTGCGGAAGAGTCAGCAACTAACCAAAGACATTTGTCTGAGGATTGTGGTTGGTCTGTGACTGGTCACCAAAATACAGGGGCAGAGTACAACCCCCTGTGAGTTAAAGAGGGCTTAACGTGACTCAGGAAAAGTTAAGATGATAATGCTGTTGTTGGCATGCGATTTATCCCGAACAGAATTTAGCTTGTGGCAGCACATTTTTTCCCTAGTACAATATGCCACCGCCTGAGCTTCTATAATATCTCATCACCAATGGCAGAAGGTCTCACAGAGCACCGCTATCACACCCTCTGCCCCCCAAGCCCCCAGGGGTCAGTGATTCAGCATTGACTCAGAGGGAGCAGAACCACAAACTGAACCACTTTGTGTCATTTCTCTTTGCCTTGCAAAGTCTCCCGTCCCGGGGGTGACACAGCCCAACCTGTTAAGCTAATGAGAGCTGACAAGATCCCAGCCCGAGAAGAACAAAACACACAGAACAATGGATGCTCTCTGTACAGGTTCCTCAGCTCGGACTCAGCTTACAGGTTGCCACCCCAAAGGACTGGACCACATGGAGGGAAGAGTGATTTTTGGATGTACCACTTGGTGAACGGGTGAGGACACAGGTGCAGCTGGCAGGCCAATACATGTTGCTATAGAGACAGACTCAGAAAGAACCACAAGGATTTTTTTCCTGAAGTAACAGGAACTGTTAATAAATGGGAAATCTGAAGTTTTTCCAGCTGTGGAGGCGTACTGCTGAGAGTGGCCCCTGCACAATGGCACAGAGGAGTGCAGGGATGCCTGGGCCAAACCCAGCTGCCACTGACTAAAGCAGGAGTGGGAAGAGCGCCTCAGGCTGGAAAAAGGGGCTGCTCTGCACTCATGGGCAAGGATATGCAGGGAGTCCCTCCCCTCCTGTGTCTGTGGCTGTGTTTTTGGCCTAACAAAAAGGGTAAGTTGCCCCTGATGAAGCTGTGATGGAAAACTAATCCTCTCCAACAATAGCCCAGTGCTAAGAAACATCCGTGGATCTGGGCAGGAGAGAAAGCAAGGACCTCTTCTAAGGGCATTTGTTTCTCCATCAGTCTTTTGTGGTGTCTTTCCCTCTCAGCCACCTCCTTCTCTGCTTGGTTATTCCAGCATTAGTTTGCACAGGCTGTTTGCAGAGACAGAACAACAACAACAGAGGTCTGCTTGGAAAGCCAGCAGAAACCTCTTAGCTTGAGACCAGAAATGTGCAGAATCCCCAAAGAACAAAAATGTTTGAACTTGCCTCCCCAAAAGTGTTGTATTCATTGACTTGCAAGCAGGGGGAACAGCCATAGTAATTTAACCTAGGGAAGAGTGCCAACAACTTATTTAATTGCAGAGTTTGTGCCAACAACCCCACAATACAACTATTAATACAAGTCTGCAGTACAAGACTAATTCTACTAACCTTTTGCTGTTGCCTTTTAGTCAGGTCAGCGGCTGCATCCCTTCTGTGCTGACACTATTCAACAAACACTGGCAACTGCTTTTAAGCAAACACCAAACGGAGCAGGGCAGGAGGGAGGGGAGAGGGACCATTGAGAAAATGAAGATTCCCCCCACGACCCCACCCCTCTCTGTCCAAATGTTTCACATTTCTTTCTCCGTTTCAAGCCCCTCTCTTGAAACTGGAAATGTGTCTTGCCGTGTATTTGCCCCTGGAAAACAGCCAGATCTTTGGTCTGGGTTCCATCAGCTCATTTCCCAGTTTCTACGAGACTGCATTTGAGAAATGTGGGTCTCTCTCAGTCCACTGGCAAGACTGGCCATCTATCAACGTATGAAAACATGAGGTCTGACACTGGGGACCAATCCACTTTTCTAAATGAAGCATTCCTCTAAAGAACACATATTTTTACAGAAAAATAAAAAAAATTAGCAACAATGGACCCGGCACTAACTGCAAGTTTTCAAGGACACAATTAGTCCAGCAATTATGTGCCATTGTAAACATCTTAAAATCCAATATTAAATGATGCATAAATCTCAAGCAACATTATTCCTGAGCAGACTCACTCCTGCTTCACTCTTCACCCATCCCCACATTCGGGGTTTGGTACTTACATCTCGTGACTGTATCACAACTATGAATTCCAGTCACCTGGGAGCTGATTTCTTTATTACGCTCATGAACAGCATTAAAGGGGCTGTAGCTTTTACCTTTATCCTGCTGCCACTACCGTGATAGAGAAAATAAATACTGCTCACAAGCTCGGCAGAAAACCAAGGTAAAAACTTCCATATGGCTACAGCGGATGCTCCTCTCAGGGAATCAGTAGTTCTGCACAGGGATTGGGAAATTTTCAGACCCTGCTGATCCCACAAGCCAATTCCCCAAAGACTTCAGCTCACAAAAAAAAGAAACTGCCCCGCTCCCGACAGTGGCTGTTCAATGCTGGTATCTCTTGGATCTCTGGGGTTGAAAACACGGCAGCGGCGGATGCGGCCCGGCCAGAGGCGCTTACGGCATCCCTGCAGAATGTGCGAGCCAGCCCCGCCACAACAGCGGCCACGGCGCTTGTCAGCCAAGCTCCCCATTCAGCCGGGCCTCGGAAAATCCCCATTCTCCGTCAAGAATGGGGAACGGCTTTCAGGCTGGCAGATTATCTGGTGAGGTCTGTGGGAACTGCGGAACGCTGCACCTGCCTGAAAAATGGCACCGGCTCAGCACAAGACGTTTCCAGAGGGGAAAGTTAATATATGGGAGGAATGCACATAAATCCTGTTATTTCTTAATGGGATTTGGGAGCTTATTTCTCACCCCGTGCTTTGAAATGTATCCCACAGCCTATTCTATTAATGAATTTAAGCACAGTGATTTTCTTATCAGCAGGAATCATTCTTCACTGGGGTTTGATTTTTTTTTTTGGTGGGATTTTTTAATGCAAGTGTGAAAAATTAATATTATGCTTGAATACCAGTTAGGATGTTAACAAGCTATGTCCTGGATAAGCTGCTCTTGTTCTGCTCCTCTTGTTCTTTTCCTAATTTCAGTCGACCAAGAAACCTGGAATCATTTATTTTTTGGGGCTTTTTTTAAGATTTAGGCAGTGGCTGGCTAAAAATGGAAAGACAAGAACTTTATTTCCAGTGCAGGTGTGTGAACGAGTGGACACAAACCTCCTCTTAAAAACACAATCCTTGGAAAGAGGTTTTTTACACCTCTCAGGTGTACTCAGTTGGTACTGATGGGTGCCAACATCTTTTAGGGTTTCCTGGCACTGGCCTTGGATGGGGATTCACTCAAGGCTTTGGAAGCACACACACTGGGGTTTGATATTTTCCACCTTAGCAGTCTATTTTCCACCTTAGCAATCTATTTTCCAAGGCCTCTGGATGTTGTTCCTTTGACTACCAGTGTTTGTTGGAAAGCAAATTTCAGTTCACCTCATTTTCACTTTCAAAGATCCCTCCCAATTCTTACCAGTTCACAGAATATCCTGAGTTGGAAGGGACCCATAAGGATCGTCAAGTCCAACTCCTGGCTCTGCACCAGACCACTCTAAGAATCCCACCATGTGCCTGAGAGCATTTTCCAAACACTCCCGATGCTTTGGCAGGTTTGGGAGCCATGACCACTGCCCTGGGGAGTCTGTTCAGTGCCTGACCACGCTCTGGGTGAAGAACCTTTTCCTAATATTCAGCCTAAACATCCCCTGACACAACTCCAGCTGTTCCCTGGGGTCCTGTCACTGGTCAGATACTTCCTGTGCAATAGAGCCATGCTGGATTCATGCTCCACAACTCTGAGCTTTATCAAAAGCTCCTCAAGGCAAACACCAATGAAATTTGAGATGAGATTAGCTCAGCTCCAGCTCTATTATTGGTGATGGGTTTTCTTTCTATGCCTTGTGCTCCCAAGAAGTGTGGGAAAGGGTGAATGTAGTGGACCCTTTCACAAGCAAACATCTATTGTGTACAAACACCGAGTTGAAGAGCGCATTCCCTGGGTCTCATTTTAGGATCAGTGTAAACCTCAACTCTGGTTACATCTGCTACAGCCAAGTGAACGAGGATCTGTGGAATTTTTCTGTCTAATCTTTCATGTAAGCTAAAGAGAGGCCAGGATTTACAAAGGTTTCATTTCTTGACCCTAAGGATTATGTTGTGTTTAATCACTCAGGATTCCTCTCTGTCCCCAGAAGAAAATATTTCTTCTGTTTTACCTTTCTGTGACTTTGAAGGACATGACACTCCATAAGTCTTGATCTTTCAGAGCAGCTGTCTTTGGAGATTTAGGCCAAAACTTCACAGCTTGGGCTGACCTCTGCTAAGGAGGAAACTCTAAACACGACTGGTCAACTGGACACCCACACCTGGTGGACGCCGTCCCCACCCCTTCTCAACACAGAGAGATGATTTTTTTCATCATTTCCTTCCACAGGCACGTTCACAATGGAGTTGTCTGTGCTCCTTGGGATGAGCAAGGTATTCCCTGTAGCCAGGCTCTGTGATGTGCCCCCTCAGCAGTGTGAAGAGCTGCCCCCTGGCCCTGCTGGAGCAGCAGCAGTGCCCACCAGGCCCTGCTCACGTCAGGCACTGGGTTTGCCCGCGGTTGCTAATTCGGTGCTGTGGCAGGGAACAGAAGTCTTTTTGTGCCGCAGAACGCTCGGCAGCCTAACAGAGGGGCTGACAATAGAAGCCTTTTCACGCAGCAGCTCCCTGGCTTTAAGAAAAGGTAGGGATCCTGCCCCTTGCGCTGGCATCAGCAGTCTTTGGAGAGGCCTAACGTGAGCCCTGAGAAAGCAGGAGGAGTGGTGAGGAACTGCCTCCTGCTTCCTGAAACAATTACAGCGGCAGATGCAAAGAAACTTTTAAGATCACAAGATAATTTAATTTTGTTTATGGGGACTCTGAGCATTCAAGCAGGGGAAGCTACGAGCTCCTGGTACTGGGAGAACACTGATTCCCAGTGTTTGGGTCAGAGACAGGGGTAAGTGTCTGTAGGCCATCTGGGTACAGAATGGCCTCGTGGGTTTTGTTTTGTGGGACAATTGTCATTGCATGTCCCTAGCTGCTCTATGAGCTCTCCCTACCAAAAATACGGGAGAGGTGGCACAGGCAGGGGAGCCTTGGAAGGCAGCTGGGTCCAGCTCCTGCAAGCGCTGGCTGCTATTCATTGAATCAGAGTTTGGATCAGGCTCCGGACAAGGCTTAAACACCTCACAAGAATTCTGGATTATTTCTCAGGCTCTGTCCCAAACGATTCCCATTATTATTAAACTTTTATTGCTTCCTACATCCCTGCTGCGAGGTAAACCTCATGGTTTGTGTCATGCTTTTGGCATGAGGCCCCTGCAAACGACCTGCCCTTTTGAGTGAAGGGAACCCATGAACTCCAGCACAGCATGTGAAAAGTGTTCCCACACAGCCACAATCCGAGGGAGAACGCTTTGGATGCTTTAATTCCTGGGCAAGAGAAACAACTCCTTTGTTAGCATCGTCAACACGGAGCTCAGAATAAAAGGGCATTTCAGAGGCCCACAACAGCCAGAACTATTCCAAAGGTTTGTGTAGCAAGGAGCAACACACCACAGAAATACCTCTCCTGGCTCCAAAATGGTTGAGACCGATTAACATTAATTACCTCAGGTTAAAAACTCTTAGAGAAAATTGAGAGGGAATGAACCCTCCTGTTACCAGTTTGCCTTTACTGCCTAGAACAGTCAGGGCTTTCATTTTTACATTTTTGATCTTACAGCTGAGGGTGAGCCAAAAAAGTAATTTGGAAACAGAAATCTGGGGTTACTTCTTGGTATTATCATGATTTTGAGGCCACAGAATATTGGATTCTAATTAAATATTTGGTATCACCTGCGATCACTTTGGCATTTGTCACTGAAGTTCGATTTCCAGATGAAGAAACCACTTGTTTAATAAAATTTCCACTGTGAGCAAATATCCCCCAAATCTGGGCCAAAATTACAGGGTTCTAAATTACTGAACAGGTATAATAAAAAACCAGAAATTCAACTGTATGACCCAAGGTCTGGAAAGAGAGGAGTGGAGGTCACCTCAGGGAATCTGGCTTCTACTCATTTTGAAGCCTTGGTGACAGACACTGAGTTATTTCTTAAGCACAAATGTGTTTAAACACTAAAAACAAAACAAGCAACTGTCATTTTTCTTTTAAAAAAGGGAAGTAATTAAAAACTTGAGAACCTTCTTGGCAAAGGACTATTTGACAACGTTTCATACACAGAATCAATACAAAAGGGAAAATACACAGTGTTAATTTGCCTTTTTTGGGCACTGTCCCACTGCTACCCAGGGACATTCTGGTGCTCCTTTAGGCACCGGGGTTTGGACATTTCCGTGAGGTGCAGCAGGAAAGGAACACGTAACTGACTGCCTTTTGCCCATCCTTCCATTCCTTTCCTGCTGGCACAACAAAAACAGGTGCTGGGAGGATCCCACAAAGCTTTATTCCGAGGCTTCCCTCAGGGAAAATCGTGAGTCAGATGTGATAAATTCACGCCAGCAAAATAAATGATGAATAGTCCTCCTGCCTGGAGGACTTTGAATCAGCTGCCGTGAAACTGTTTCAGCATAGGGCTGGCTTTCCACGGGGGAAAAAAGAGCAGCATTAGCTTAGGTATTTGCTGAAATGTCCACTTTTATTTATTCTAAGGCCATTTAACAGCTCTCTGTCAGGTAAGTGGACATAAATATAATTATTTGCCAATGGAGCAGGGAGCCAAAACAGAAATCAAACTTCTTAATTATGAAAAATCAGAAATTAAAAACTGACACCCACATTTCCCGGTATTTATATGTAGTATGATTTAGAACTATTGTTAGATCACTCCCAGTGCATGCCTGCATCTTTAATGATCCCTTTCAACCCAAAACTTCCTAGGATTCTCCAAGCACTCTTGTGCAGAATTAAACCTGTAACATAATTCATCATTTCCCCACAGTTCCTCATTACTCCACAGTACAATCAGGTGAGGAATACGGAATTAGCTAAACGAATAATATGCAATTAATTCTGAAGTGCACATAGTGAATTGAAGCACAAGAGGAATTTCTCAGCTGAAACTGGAAACCAGGAGCTGCCTGAATTCCAGAAAGCGGAGCTTTCACATGCAGCCATTCTCCAGCTCTGCATCACCCATGCATGAGCAAAACACTGAAATGCTGACACTGGTAGCACAAACCAAGCAGGGACTACAAGGAGGAAAAAGGGAAACCCAACCAAAAATAAAACCCCGCACATTTTTGCGGTGTTGTTTCAGGAAAGGCAAGCATAAGTCATACAGCTCCCAGTGGCACTATGCACGCTCCGGGCATGTTTGACATTAAGGGGCCTGGTTGTTGTGGAAACCAAATCCCATAGATTAATTAATGTTCAGCAGCCAGAGCCATCTCCCATCCTCTCTGTCTCCCTGCCCCCAATTAAAAAAAAAAAGAAAAAATGGGGGAAAAAAAGGAAGGGGGGGTGATTTTTACATCACAGAATGTCAGAGAAAAAAGAAACTCTTTCCTCACAACTGCAGAACACTTCCAGGAACAGTGAACTGCTTGTGTTAGTCTCAAGTGTTTATAAAAGAAAATTTATAACACTATTTCAGGGAGGCTACTTTTGCTGTCTGTGGCTATGCCAAACTGTCCCCAAGAAGGTCCTGCAAGAACGATGATTATGTGAAACTTCTAAAACCCCTTTATGATGAAAGCACTTTAATGGGAGTCCTCCTTTTTTTTTTTTCCTTTCAACAGGTAAATGCACTAATCACAACTAATTTACATCACTGGCTGACAATCTTCACGTGAAAGTGTTTGCACAGGGAGCTGCAACGGGATTTGAAAATGCGAAGGGTTTGAACAACAGTGACTGTGAATATCAGCATTTTCTGATACAGGACAAACATGGTTTGGACCCACTAGAGGTGAAATTTCAGAATTACCTATATCCTATTTTCAGAACAGTTTTAGGGCCATAGGTCAAACATATTTTAAATATTCTCAGATTTAACTAGGTGCTTTTGAAAATCCGTTGTTTTCAGCACCTGCATCTTGAGTTACCTGGATACTTGCAACAGACCAGTTCTGATGAGAAGGAGGAATTCCTTCTCCCATTTTTCCCTCTCAAAATATCCTTGTGAGCAATGCCGCTAGTTGCCTGCTGAGAATACCCAATCATTAAATAATAAAAGTCTTGAGGGTGCACCATACTTGAGAGATATTAAGTGGAGAGTACACAGGGTGAGCAAACCACTAACACAGCACAGCATATACACTTAGCAAATAGGTACAAGTGTTCACTGCACTGTTTCAGGTACACACTTCTAATTAGCCAACGTTCCACCGTGTGACTGGCAGCACTCACCTTGTTCCCACCCCAGGAGCGGTGGGGATGGGTTACTGACCATGCTCAGATACGCCACGACTTCGTGACACAAGATCACTTTCTGCGAGTCCCCTACTCCCTCCCATTCACAGCGGTGAAATAAATGCAGCCAATTTCTGCAAGCCACGATACCTCCTGTGGGACAAAACCTGCACTTGGGTAGTTACACAATGCCGAGAGCTCTCCGGTGTTTCTCAAACCCGCAGCTCCTGAGCAAAGCTGCTGACTTGAGCAGGTGCTCAGCACTCAAAACCCAAGCCAAATACAACGTCAATTATAACATTGCAGTGTTACTTCTGCGATTCTTGCCCTGTGAGTCGGGCACCACTCCCAACTTGGCTGTACGGCATAAAAAATGAGAGAAATACCTTTGAGATGATTAACGGCTCGCCGTGCTCCAGCCCGCCCTTCAGCGTGAATCCCCATGGAGCGCCTCCGTGCAGCAGCGCCTCCAGGTAGATGTATCGTCCCTTGTGGGTGATGCTGCACTCTGAAGATGATATGCCGGCGTTAATGTTGTCCAACATCCTCATCTGCCCTAATCACATACTCAGGCAAACGCAAAACCCACACGGGCAGTCACAGAGCCGCCAGGCTGGAAATCAAAGTCCCCAGAAGCCCACCGCAAGTCATCCCCGAATAGGAGAAAAAACAGGAGCCCGAGGTGGAAAGTTCCTCTTCAGAGCCAGAGTGCAAGGTGATGGGTTAAAAACAGCCCCACCAACATTTCACCACGCTGCTCCTCCCTCAGGATTTTTCAGCACTGAGCTCTCCCCATTCCCAGGTACTCTGGGCATGAGAGCTTGGTAAAGATTTCTCTTCCTGCTTCGGCAGATAAAAACTGTGCTTTTAAAGACGGGGCCAAAAAAAAGAAAAAAAAAAGAGAAAAGTTTATGGATTTAAAAGCCCCTGGCCAGCAAATTGCCAAAATCCAAACGAATGCTTCATTTGTGATTGATTATCAGTCTTTTCTTCCTTTCTGCATGCGATTTACCATTACAATGGCCTTTTTGCCTCAGCCCACTGCACTAAAAGAATGGAAGCGTCTTCTCCCTCTCAGCTCTCAGTTACTCTGTTCGCTTACTTCACAATTTTCTGACTTGTCAAAAAAAAAAAAAAAA
>VYZT01037771.1:0-19337 GCA_013400735.1 Pomatostomus ruficeps | reverse complement strand
AAAAAAAAGGCTGGGGGAGGAGGAGGAGGGAGAAAGTCCACTCCTAAAACCCTTTAGAGGGGTTTAAATTGTGAAATAACTCCATAATTATTGGATTAAAAAGTGAAAAAAAAAAAAAGCTCTCGGTAAAACTGGAGAAGCAGGTGAAATGAATCCTTTGGGAAAAGCATTAAGGCGATAACCGAACCCTTTTCATTTTCGGTGCTCTCCCCGATGAGCTGCCAGAGCTGCAGCAGCTACTGCTGCTCTGAGGGAGGGTGAGGAAGTGAGGGAGAGAGAGAGAGGGATGGATTAAGGCGAGCAAGGCAGCGCTGCCCAATTGTGCACATCAAGCATGCAATCATAAAATGCAGTGTGCAAAAGCCGGGGCTCACCCTTTTATTATGCCCCCGGAAACCACCATCTTTCTATTGTCCTTGCCAAGGAATTGTAACAATCCGAACTGCCAGTTGCTGAAAACACAATGGACCTGTTCCAAATCAGCTCAGTGGAGCACTGCTAATAATTCTGCTCTCATAAAGCGCTTTTCCTCTGCGCGGAGCCTTACCAGCTTCCCTGGATAGATTTCTTTTCCCCATTTACATTGCCAGAAGAGGTCAATGCTTTCCCAACACATGGAATGAGAAATAACACAAAAAACTTGGGATACCTTATTAATGTAGGCAGTTGCCTACTGTAGAACATGTGGATGTGGGTGCATCTGCACTTCCATCTGTGCAGGCTGAGGGACTTGGCTCATCACTTCACATATATCACAGCACGTGTCACTGAAGGTGTGCAAAACCTTTCCTGATTTTTAATTGGATCTCAAACAGGACAATAGAGAGGAGATCAGAGCCCGCCGCCCTCCCTGTTGGCATAGCTGAGGAAACACAAAGTAGTGCCTGGAAGGATTTTGATGTTAAAATGCTTGGGATGTGCATTATTTCTCTTTCGGGTTTTGCAAGCTGTCAGGGCCCTGTGTTCACAAAACCTTAATGAACTGGGGGGGAAAAGCTTTGGAGCTGGGACTCTAAACCCAGGAATCCATGCATTTGTCCCTGATAGGCCATTCCCATTCCCATTCCCCTTAAGATGTTACAGGTTTCCAGAGCCTTCTATTCACCCCACGTGTCCCAGGTCTCATTCCCATGGAGGGAAATGCAGAAAAGGGGCCCCTCGCTTTACGTTCCATGGCAAAGGATTCCTCGATCCTCGCTCATACTGAGCTTTGCCCCCTCAGCTTCCCTCCCAGGGCTGCGTTTTCATTAGCCTCACATCCTGGTCGGGCTCACGGACTGCTATTATCCAGAACTCAGCCTTTAGCCTGACTCAAATCAGATGTCTGTGGTTTTACACTCCTAATGTTTCAGCGCACAAACCCTCACTCCGAGGCACCACAAAGAGCAATTCATCTCCATCCTCCGCACGGCCCTTCTAGCGACAGGCGAAGGCTCCGGGGGCTCTCTCGAGGCCGTGCCTCCTCCTATCCATAGCCAGCAGCACTGGCTAAGGCTGTGTAAGGACACAACAAGCCCAGGGAGCTCCTTGGGCTACGTCCATTTCCCATACAAAACACCTGTCTGCGGACACCAGATTTCCAGTGAGAGCTGTGACGCCTGCTGCATCTAATGGTTCAAAGTTATCAACATATTTCTGAGAGACAGTTTTGCTTCTCCTCCACACAGGAGTTCCTCTCAGGACAGAGCTCAGGTGCTCTTTGCTGGGATGCAACAAAAGAGACCCGGGCTCAGGAAAGTGCTTTTCACACAGAATAATATATTTGGAGTTTTGCACAGTTTCAGTGTAAAAGAAAATAAATTTGGAATAGTCATGTCAGAACCCTTTCCCTCATGGAGCACTGCGCTGCTAAAGCAGGCAAAATTACCACCGATTTCACTTTTCAAAGTTCACAATCAAACCCTGTATTTATCATCAATTAAGGCAGCTGGCAACTGCTCTGTCTTTTCCTAAATTCCTTCAAATATTCCAAGTTTCTTTTACAAATGAAGTTCCTCAGAACAACACTGCCCCCATCTGCTGAAAACAGAAATTGTCACAGTTTAAGCTGATCGATTTAAATGCAAACATTTCCTTAGTTAATAGACATTTACTATGATTTTCCCTTTCAAAAATGAAGCAGGACCTGTCCTGAGCGTTCTGAGAGGCGTCACTGATCTTACCTGGGTCCCTGAGCTGGCAAGTCCTTAGGTCAGATTAAAGGTAAACCTAGAAATCAAAGACAGGAAATTCAGCCCCGAAATTTTGTACACAGCCGTTACTGTCCTTTTGCAAGGAGAATTAAACACTAGGCTTAGTTCAAATCTACCTGCTGCTTAGTTCTGTCCTGTAAGCTCAGAGGAAGCAAATTCACAGTTTGTGTCTAAAGAGAAATTTTGTGCAATGATGTGGGTACTTCTACCTTTCACAAGGAGACCCATCGGGTGACTTGCTGATGGCCACATAGAGAGCATGAAAAGGCTGAAAGAGGAAAGAAGTGCTTCTTTTCCCTCGGTCCCTGGTTTTATCACTGAAGAAATTCTCTTTTTCTTCCGGGCAGGGCTCTGTGTAAGCTGAGGAGCGTCAGGAATTTTAAATAATAGACATCCTTCAGGCACCAGTGGGCCCAGCTTCTTCCTCTCCCCAGGAGTCCTGAAGCCATTCACCTAAATCTGCAGTAGGATGGAACAAAACACAAACGTCAAAAAAGACACAGCTCTCCTGGATCAGCTCAGGACCCTTTCAGCAAAGAATCGTTCCCACTTTGGGTAGCAATTCCCCTGATGGTTTATTATGTAAAGAAAATCAGGAACAAATAAATTTAAAATATGGTTTTCCTACAGTTACCTCCAGTCAGCTGGGGCTGACTGTGTCAGTCTGGCATCTAAAAGAGGAAATAACAGGAAGGAACACATGTTGAGGCTCTGTATGGCATCAAAGGGATTGCAATCATCACCTAATGTTCAAAAGGTGTTTCCAAAGAAAAATTCCTGCGGCTACACAGGGAACCTCCGCTCAGATTCCCAGCTGGACTTGAGCTCATCTTCCTTCCCAACCACAGAAAAAACTTGTTTTTCTGGATAGGCCTGAGGTAAAAATGTGAAAAATCAGAGAGAGAAAGGGGAAACCAGAGATCTGGGAGTGAAAGGAAAGAACAAAGCAGAGAAGCAGAAGTAACCTGTGAAATCAATGAATCCACATCCTTTTGGTGTTGGAAAAGGCAGTTGTCTTTGAAGTCTGAAAAGAAAGGATTCTCTTTGGAGAACATGAAAGAGATTCTCCATTTAATATTGCCTCCAGCACAGAACTGCTCTGGGCTGCTCAGTTCCTCAAAGCAAACTGGAAAGCAGCAAGCCAGGGTGAGGAACGGACCCATCCCTCTGAGGAGAGCACGAGTGTTCTCACGACTGAAGGATGTGAATTCAGGGCATTTGAACTCAGAACTGCAGGGTTTCCCTCTGCATCTGAAGTTTCATCTATTTGATGTCACCACCCTGCTGAAAACAGTGTTCCAATCAGGAACCAGGAATCAAGAAAGGGTGACCACCGTGCAACATCACAACCTTACAATGTCCCCACCCCAAACAAGATGATTACTAAACAGCTCAAGCCACTGTTAAAGCCTTTAACCAGCTCTGAAGTGGCTGGTGGGTATCGCCCATATATTTTAGTAGAGTCTCTGCTAAAATAAAATAAATCAAATCACACCAACCCCTTCCTCTGAAGCTCTATTCCCCCTCACCTTCCTCTCTCTGGGAGAAACTGATTATTTTAAACACAAGCAGTTTATATTTGCATCTCGATACCTTCTCAGAGGTATTCCCAAAAGGGATGAAAGTTACTCAGGAGTTTGATCCTGAGAGAGTCATTCTGTCCCCAGGAAACTGCTGTTTCAGGAATCACAGGGGATGCTCCAGGAGACAAGGGACAAAAAAAAGACACCTGCAGCCAGGTCAGGTGGTGTTCTGCAAAAAGCGCCTTGCCAGGATCCCGATGAGGAAAGGATATCAAGTTTCCCGCTGAAGCCAGACTTTGAATGACGCTTGGGGGAGAAATCAAACCCTGGATACGGCGTTTATTGGCTCTCCCCCATGCACATGATCGGCTCCACAGGGAGGAGTTTGTTCCCAAGGCTACCGAGTCAGGCACGGGGGCTGCAGTAAGG
Organism: Pomatostomus ruficeps; assembly: GCA_013400735.1. Taxonomy (NCBI): domain Eukaryota; kingdom Metazoa; phylum Chordata; class Aves; order Passeriformes; family Timaliidae; genus Pomatostomus; species Pomatostomus ruficeps. The sequence goes on along the minus strand of VYZT01037771.1, from coordinate 15,193 downwards.
AGCAGGTGGCGCCCAGCAGGGCTTGGGAAGTTGAATTGCGAGCCCGCAGCACGGAAAAACCAGGAGCGAATACGGGGTGATGAGTGCTCCCCTCCTTTCCCAGCCCCACAGACGGGAGCAAAAACCTCTGCGCACTTTCCAAAATCCAGGAGAAACAAAGCCCAGCACTGCCCGCCAGAGGTAGGTGCTGGCGCCCTCCCAGGTGAGTTTTCATGCTTTGTTAGCACCTGAGACTGTTGGAGGACTAAAATCTTTCTTCAGGATATTGTATTTACCTAAACACTCCTTTGCCTCTTATCCCTGTGGATAAGAAAAATTTTTTTGCTGCTGCCTCTTGTGGGTGGTGCAATAAATGTTGTTTCCTCGAGCTGCGTTCCACTTGGGATTGCGGTCCAGCAAGGAAAATGGAGACCTAAGGGCTGTTTTCAGCTGGCTAATTCTTACTTTACTGTATTAGTCCATGTAAAACCACTTTTCTCCTTTTGTCTGTCTTTCAGCACTAGGTGGATGGTTGTTGTTTTTTTTTCTTGTAAATGAAAATGATGTGGTACCCTTGAGGAATGGTTATGTGTTTTTCACCTTAGTCAGATATTTAAATAAATCAACATACCTCTCTGTCTCTTCAGTTTGCTCAGACTTAATCTTTTCCAGCTCTCTGAGAGTTTTGTTTTGGGCCCAGTTCTTACACCTGTTCCTGGAAACTCTGGATAACCTGAAAAAGTTATTGACACCTGTGCGTTCTTTCCTGAAATCGAGATCCAAAATGGCACAGTCAGACGTGTAATTTCCTTTGCTGAAGTGAAGTTATTGCCTCTTGACTGTGCACCCTCTCCCTCACCCTGAAAATATCAGGGAACACAAAAACTTGTCCTCCGTGACAAGATTGGTGTAAAAAGAAATGTATTCCAGTTTTTATTATTTAACTGGATTTAGGGCAACATGCTTTTGAATATTTTGCTTTTGACCCTTTGGGCTTTTCTCTGGCGGGAGGAAATCCCCTCACCCCGACTGAGGCCTTCAGTCCCCTCACGGTCACCCCTCCAAAATACGCCACCTTACCGCCCAAATACCATATGGAAAACGATCCAGGCCCTTCCCTACCCCGGTGCGAGGGGATTTTTACCTCCAGCGTCAAGCACGGCATCGCTAAACCACCTGCGCCCCCAGACCACAAAATAGTGCCCTCGCCCTGAGGGGGCGGTGGCCATGCTGGGGCTCGGCGCCTCAATTCCCGGTGGAGCGGGCGGCTCCTGCGGGAGCAGCCGGCGGCTCGGGATGGCTCCTTCCCACAGGGAAGCAGGCGGGAGGAGCCTGGAGGCTCTCCCCACGGCAGGATGGGTCGGCAGCAGCGCCCTGCGGAGCTGGAAGCCGCGGGAGCGCGGTGTCGCGGAGCTCTGAGGGGACGCAGCTCTGAGGGGACGCAGCTCTGAGGGGACGGAGCTCTGAGGGCGTCCCTCACGGCGGGATGGCGGGAAAAGGACGGGAAAACGACGGGACCGGTCCCTCATGAGGGGAGACTTCGGGCCTCCAGTGCCTGCCATGGGAGCGCTGAGGGGATTTTCTCCTCTTTTTGCGTTTCTGGCCCCTCAGGGTCGGGCTCTGGGACCAAAGGCTCCGCGTTTCTCCCTCATGTGCCCGCAGGCAGAGGGTTTGGTGAAGGTGTTAAAGTTATCCAGGTACGGAAAGTTCTGCCGGAGCTCCCTCTTGGCTTGTGGTGTGGTCACAAGTGCTCCAGAGGACCGGTCACGCAGGAAAATCCAAATAACCTGAATAAGAACCTTATCAATGCCATCTGGTTTAAAACTGCCACTGAGTAATAGATTTTTGTCTTTTTTTTCTTCTCCTTTTTGTCTCTTTTTCTCCTCTCTTTTTCCTCCTCTCTTTTTCCTCCTCTCTTTTTCCTCCTCTCTTTTTCCTCCTCTCTTTTTCCTCCTCTCTTTTTCCTCCTCCTTTTTCCTCCTCCCCTTTTTCCCCTTTGTTTTTCCTTTTTTCCCCCCCCTTTTCTCCCCTCCTTTTTTCCTCCTCTCTTTCTCCTCTTTTCCTTTTCTTTTTCTCTTTTTGCTCTTCTTTTTCTCTTCTGTCTGCATCTGGGTTCATCCTGACAAAACGAACCAGAAGATTTGGAAAAGAAGGGAAACTTATCTCCCCTTAAACATCTGCAAGTCCTCCCGCAGTTTTAAAATTAGATGGGTAAAATTAATTTTGTTACATCATTAAGTGGTTCTTAATAGATTAAAAAGTAAATACACATCTTTTTCTACACAAGTGCTGTTCCAATGCACACGAATATATAGGAATGAAAGTATTTAATTGTTTACTATTAGAAAAATTCTTGTCCATGCTGTGTCATTATGGTTTTTTCCCCAGAAAGCAGTACTTGAATTTAGTGATTTTTATATACAGCTGTATATCTAATATTTGCAAGTTTTTCCCACAGAAAAGTCATTACTGAGTTTGAAAATTGATGGCAAACTGAGCTGTGTGAGCACCAGGAAATCCATTTAAGTCTGATTGGCAGAGCGAACTGATGGAAATGCAGTTGGAAAAAGATGCACTTCAGGATATCAGGTATGAAGGCCAAGACAGATGTATCATGCAGAGGGTCTGTATGAGCTTTGAGAGGCACAGCACGCTTCCTCAGGGAGAAGCTTCTCTCCAGAAGTGAGATTATATCATTCCTGTTTCAGAAAACAACTCATTATTTAGTTGTAAAAACCAGCAGTTAATCAACTGAAGTACTACACCCATGAGGATAAAACTCCATGAGAATCCCGTTTTTTTAAATTATTTTCTTTTTGTTTCCAAATTCAGGCAAAAGGAGTCTCAGAGCCGGGAGAATCTAAAAGCACAATTAAAAATTACTCCTGGAGAGCCGGAAGCTGCCGGCCAGCAGCAGGACGAGGTGCTGAGGGAGGCTGGCAGCCAAAATGAGCGTCTGGGAAAGGTGATCCACAACCACGAGGAATTACTGCAGGAATTACACAGCATCCTAATGGATTATAAAGACAGCATGGGCAGGAAGCTCTGTGAGCATGAGGGCATTGCCAGCCTGCTCATCCACAGCCTGAGCACAGCGTTTCGTGATGCCCTGCGGGATTTGGACTCAGAGGTGTCACAACTCAAAAAAAAGGTGGTCCTGGTATGTGAGCAAAATCCTGATTTCCCTTCCAATGCTGTGTGTTGTGGCTTTTAGGAAATGTGTTTGAAATCTCCGCGAGCCCCCTTCTGTCCTGGCCTGGGGAAAGGGTTATGGCATGAAGAGGTGCAAATGCCACTTGGCTGGGAAGGTGGCAGGTGCTGGCACTCCAGCCTTTTGGAGTGGTTTTACTGCTGGGATTTATCACATTTCCTGAGCCAAAAGGGAGGAAATTACACTTTATGATTTTCTGTTCAGACTGCCTTTTCTTCAGGGGTTTGCTCTGTCATCTCTTCACAATAGGTGGAAGAAGAACTTCAGTCATGGACAAAAGATTCACAGACCCAAAGAGAATTTCTCCTTCAGCAACATCAAATTAGGTACCTGCTCTCTGTTTTTTTCATTCATAAAGCATAACCAGATGTTTTTCACGTGTTGCACAGAGAATTCCTTTATGGTGATGATGGTATTTGGGGTGGGGTGACTAGGGAGTAGCAAGCAATATTTTTTAGGACTTCAGTAATTCTTCCATCGAAATGTTTATTCGCTCATGACTTTCTGCTGCTTTTTCCTCCCATGCTGACAATCTCCTGGTTTATTTACTGCACCAAAAATTCTATTTTGGAAGAATCTCTGCACCTTACTTTTCTAAGTGTCCCTTAAGTGGACATGTGGAATTTGTTGGGACAGCAGTTCTACCATTAAAATAAAAGAGTGAAAGTAATTTTGGTGGTTAAATCAGCTTTTTGTTGCTGGTTTCACTAAGAGTTTTGTCCTTCCTAGTTTGACATGTCCTAATTTTTGCCCGGCCATCCACGTGGGTTATACAGTAACCCCTTCAAAATAAAGCAATCCATAACTCAATACTTAATAACAGAACATCGAAACTGTTACATTTCTGACAATGAAAGAAGTTACTATTTGCCAAGATTAAATTAAAAAGTATTTTTCTATGGGAAGAGGATTGTGCAGCTAAGAAATGAGCAGGAGGTGGCAGCACTGACGCGTAAAGCTGACGGTGCCTGCAGCTTCCAACCAGCATCCAAAGCCTGGTGGGGAGAGATCATTAAGTCTGGGTTTTGATTATAGTGTAGGAAATGTTAAGAGTAACCTTAATTTGAGAGAGCTTATGCTGCTCCTACACTCCACTCTCTGCCCTATTCTTTTAGTTTCTCGGTGTTTTTGTTTAAATGAAGCGCTTGTTGCATAAACTGGGAAATGAAGAAAAAAGGGGGAAAACCAGAAACCCCACAAAACCACGCAATACAGAGGAGAGACAAAACATCCGTTTTGAGGAGGCTGGGGCTGCCTCTCTTTGATGGTTCTTACAGTTTCTCATTTCTCCTCCCCAAACTTTCCACAGAGAACAAGCAAGAACCCCAAACTCAGTGCATCCACATCGAGTCTGTCACCTGGAATCTGCAGTTTGTCAGCTCCGTTCTGAGTTAGGAGACGTGAAAGGAATCTATGGAAACAAGGTGTGTGTGGATTTGCCTGTTAGCATCGGTGCCAGTGAAACTGAGTGTGTGGGATCTGAAATGTTCCAGAGACAGGAGGAGAGTCTTTTGTTGAGGGCTTGCTTTAGAAAAACTGTGTGAACAGGCGTTTTTGTTTTGTTTTGGGTTTTTTTTCCCCCTAAAGTGTTATTTTACCACTCCAGTCAGCATTTTTGTCTCTGAAGAGCTCTGTGTCAGGGTGGAAGCCAAATTACTCTCCAGAACTTCAATTAAGTCTGAAATGAAGCTGCGTTTAATCTCTAAAAGAAGACAACACAATTCTGAGTACACCCAGGGAATAACTCTGCTGAGCCAAAAGACAGCATTTGTCCTTCTTTCAAGCAGAACCTAGAAGAAATCTAAAATAAATCCAATGTACTGTTTAAAATAGAATGCTTTCAGATAATTCTTCATGAATATTTGCCTTTTTCTAGGTCAAAGACCTCGAGAAGCAGTTGCACCGAGCTCGTTCTGAGACAGGAGAAGCTCAGACAGAACAGGATCAGCATGGCCAAGAACCTGGAAATCCAAATAACCAGATTCATCAACTGTTGGTAAAAACAAATGATACTATTAAAAAAAATCTTGTTTTCTACAAGCCTCTCCTTACTGTTGGTGTTCAGATTTGCACCTTGCTTTTTTTCCCCCTTTTAATTAACTTTGAGGATTATTTCTAACTAGAAATTTGAATTAGCTGTGGAAGGCCCAAGGGCCTTTGCCAACAGCGATGAGAGACATTGAGAATTAAGACTTTAATTTGTTATAAATTCAAAGCCAGAGAAAACTATGCAAATCATATTGAAGATGCTGAGCCTACACTGTTAAGGAACTTTGATCCCTTAACACATATTTTGCAAGACTTATCCAATATTCAGGCAGTAAACAACAGCAAAAGTTATGATTAGCAGAAGTAATTGGTAATTCAGTTTGGGTCACACTTCAAATTCATATTGTTGAAATTAGTAGCTCTGAAATGGGTATGTTAGTGTTTTCAACATTTTTTTCATTTGAAATTACTAAGAGAACAAACAAATCCTAAATTTATTTAGGAGGGAGATGACTCTCGTTTCTTACAGGCTGAACTCCATAAAAAAGAGATGGAACTAAGCCTGGAAAAAGAGCAGAACAAGCGATTTTGGGATCAGAACACAGACAACAGCATCACCATGGAGCAGCTCAGGAGGCAGCTGGACAACAGGAGCGTGCAGCTGCAGAGCATGGAAAGGGCACTGAAGGAAATGAGGACGGAGTGTCGCAGGCAAATGGAGAGCCAGGTTGGTGATTTTGACTACAAACCTCCGAAATTACGTTTTGCACATTTCCAGAAAGTTTAATGCTGCCAGATGTACCGAGCAAACTGTTGCGTGTGGTATTTTCAGCAGTGAGCGTGTCTGTAAGAGTGGTTAGTAAATTAAAGGTCTTCATAATGTTTTATTTTATGCAGTATTTAATGAAAACATAAGGAAGTTTGTGTTTATAAACTGGTGAGTGCTGTGTCGGAATTCCTTCTGACAAAGTAGACGCTGCCTTTACATTTCTTCCAAACTTCAACCCCTCAAAAGTGAGGTGTAATTAGATAACCTTCTTTGCATTATGAATAAAGATCCAGTCGAATCCTTTATTTTCTCCCAAACCATAGGCTTGAGCTGACTCACACCTCATTCTACCTTTTCTCAATCCATTATTTTTAGTTGAAAATCCTCCCACCAGGAAGTTCCCTCTTGTCTTCAGTTTCTGCTTTGCAGCATTAGCAGTTTCTGAATCACGGTGCTTTGTGCTTTAAATGGTGCATATTGCTACTTGCAGGAATTAAATCAGTTATGAATTATTCATGTAATTATTTTTTCACCAACTTTACAGCGCAGCCAGTTGAGTTTTATCACTTGAAGTTCTTTAGCCTTAAGTGCTCTGAATTTTGTACTAACGTTGCCAGTTGATTAATATTTTTTTTTTTTACATCAGTTTAACATTTTTCATTTCCTGTGTTTAAAAAACCAATACTCTCTTCAGTTATTAAAATGGAGATCGAGGAGCCAGAGCATCCTGACCTAATTTTTCTGTACAACTCAAGATGTACTATAGAAATGTTCCAGGGCATTCTAAAGGTAGAAATAAACAAATCTCTCGGTTGATCCTTGTGTTGTTATTCTTCAGATGGCTGCCATTGAGTTAAAAAATGAAAGTATTGGAAGAATCTCCTCCTTGACCGTGCAGCTGGAGATGACCAAGGAAGCACTCGGTAAAGTCAGGAAAGATCTTGTGGCCAAACAGAGGGATTTGGAGGCCGCTGAGCAAACGGTGTCAGAGCTGGGGGTCCGTCTGCAGGAGAAGGAGAGAGCCCTGGGGGCTACCAGCCAGGAAATCAGGGAGCTCCGTTCCCAGCTTGGCAGCAGGGTGCAGGAGCTCCAGCACGTGCGGGGTGAAGAGGGCTGCTTGCACAAGGTGCAGTCGGAGTGTGAGACGCTGAAACTGCGGCTCTTGGAGAAGGAAAGGATCACTGAGATCTTGCAAAAGCAAATTGATAACATGAACCAGATCATGGGCCAGCACCATCAAGCTGCTGGAGCAATGGAAGTGGAGAAATCCCAGCTGAAAAGAGAAATCAATGACTGGAAACTCAAAGCAGAAGAGCTTCAGGTGTGCAAACAATGCTGTGTTTATGTCTCTTTATGACAATAAATGTTTTCTGGTTTTAAATCTCTGCCTTATCGTGCTGATACTGTGGTTTTGAAGAATTTCACCCTGGAATTCTAACAGCACTCGGTGAGCAGAGGAGGAAAATACTATAACATTACCACTAAAAATGAGTAATTCTCTGGTGAAAAGAAGCTGCCAAAAGGCCGGTGGGAGCTGGGATGACCTCGGTGAGAGGAGTGTCCCCGCCAGAACAGAACCAGAAATACAAAGTGTTACTGAGGAGCAGCAGACAGGCCGCACTCAGAATTCCACACTGAGGACACTGGTTATTTCCCAGACAGGAAATACAGGATACGGTAGTCTTACGCAGGCCAGCATGTTCAGAAGGAAAATCACTCCAGACAGGGAATTCCATCCTCTTTGTGAGAAGGCATTTGAGTGCACTGGGGGGCTGCTACAAGAGGGTGGAAATCATGTTCATATGCTACACTTGGTAAGGTTAATTATTCTTTAAAGCCATCAGGTCCAATTCTGCTGCACCCTCTTTGCCTGGATTAGCAATTTTCACACAAGTAACCGGTCTGTTTTACTCTGGTTTTCCTTCTTGCCCCAAACTGAGATTTTAAATAGTGGTGTCCACACATCTTTGTGGTTATTTTATGTAATTATGGATATTACAGATAATTGGTTTTTATGTAAGCAGAGTGCAAAGGATGAGAAAGAAGCCAGAATACATGAAATGGAGGCCAGGCTGAGTGAGCTGGAGCTGGAGAAGATTCAGCTGGTTAACACATGCACCGAGAGGCTCCAGGCACTGAACGATGCAGAACTGGAAAAAGATGAGCTCCTGCATGAACTCCAGGCTGGCCAGAGGGAGCTAGCTGGCCTTGCAGGTAGGCAGCCTCAGCTCAGCTCCCACAGCTGCTAATTTGGGCTCATGTTAAAAATAAAAGGGCAGCCTGCTGGCTGAATCCAAATATGGCTGCTGGTACAGCGCACGGTTCCTGCCAGCACAGGATGGGCAGATTGTTCCAGGGAGCTGGGTCATGGCGTGGGATTCTGGCACCGGGGGGCACAGGGAACACAATCTTTATGGCCCATCTCCCTATGAGCAAAAATATTTAAAACTGCCTGAGCCAGGAGGTGAAAAAAGCCAATCTAGTAAATCACAGAATAGCGACTTCCTTCTTTTTTTCAAGAGTGTTTAAGAGCAGTAGTGGAGCTCATTAACCATCTGTGATCAAATTACAGTGAAACTTTGTTTTGTTTTAAATTTGCTACAATGTTGTTAAAAATTAATGCTTCCACTTCAATTTTCACAACTAATGTGTGGGAAACCCCATCAAGATATATTATTAAAATATATACAGGTGTATAAAATTATAAAAGTAAAACTACTTTTGAAATATACAAATATGAATATATTATTTAAAATTTATAAAAAGCAGGATCTGGACCCAAAGCAACCACCAAAATCAAGGATATTCTCAGTTCAGTCTGCACAACAGCTGGCCAGATGCTGCTGGTCACACGCTTTGCTCTCTGCACACCCCTGTACCCTCAGAAAATATTCCTTGGAACCACTTCCTTTATCCCAAGTTGGCAGCAGATCAGTAACCTTACTTTGGAAGAATGAAATTTTTTTATCACTCTAACTTCGATCTTTTCTTACTCTCACCAGAGGCATTTGAAGATTTGAAGAGGAATTACCAGGGTGAAATCAAGGAGATGGAAAACACTGCAAACAGGCTGAAAATGCAGCTGACATCGGCCCAAGCGGAACTGAAACAGGCCAGGGCTGCTCTAAAGACTATGCAGGGATCTGATGGCAATGGTAACTATGGACTGAACTTCCCAAAAATCACACACATATCTTATCAACAAGAGAATATTTGTAAGTATTGCAGTCCCAATCCTCGTTGTTCATTGGGAATGAACCTTGTGTTTTCCAGCTCTGGAAGCTGCAGCGCGACTGCAGAAGCAGGTCACAGCCAAGAGAGGAGAGATGGATGCACTGCAGAGCAAGATTAAATTCTTGGAAGAGGCAATGGCAACCGCAGCTAAGGTCACGAGAGCTCCGTGTAAAGGCATTTCACTGCTTTTAGAGAGATTTGCACTGGGAGAAGTGCGTGGGCAAAAGGACAGCCAGCCCGGGAAGGAGCAGAAATAGTTTTACTTGGTGTCCATGGAAATCAGCCCTCTGCACAGAGACAGGTCTTAATTTATGTTTGTCCTTGGAAGAACGAGAGTAGTTGCAATGAGAATCAGGCTCTTTTATATCAGTTCTTCCTAAAAATGTCAACTAACTCCTTCTGTATCCTTCTGACCCTGGTCCACAGTGCTTCCCCTCTGGATTCTGAGGCAGCTCTGCAGGTAAACTCTGTCAGGGTCTGTCTCTCACAATGACTCCTTTTTCACTTTCTGTGACAAATCATTCACTTACCAACAGCTGTATTTTACTGAATGATCATTGTTATCTCTTCTCTGTAACCTGCCCTATTTCTTCCCTGGCTTTGGATCCTGTGGATCCTGGAGCTTGGAATTCCAGTTTCAAAATGGATCAAAAATCTGAGATGGTGTTTCGCCGACTCCAGTTGCACTTTTACTTGTAAGACCTGTCTCTCTGCAAGATGTAATATCTAAGCCTCTCACTAGATTAATTCAGATACTTCAAATATAAAAGGATAAAAAAAAATTCACGGAAGACAAATGTGTGAAATGTATAAGTTTTTGACTTGTACTTTTCCCTCATCTTAAATTTAGGAGAAGCATGACCTCAGAGAAGAAAATACCAAACTAAGTCAAAAATTGAGCTGTATTCGAGCAGAAAATATCAGGATTGCTGGGGACCTGGACATCCTGAGAACACAGGACAAACGGCTGAAAGAAAAACTCTCGAAGATGGAGGCAGCCCTTGATAAGGTGATTTAAGGAAACTTCTCCGTTCAGGGAGACTTCTGGATGTTCTCTACAGTAACCTGGGAAGAGAAGGGTTGGATTTAATATGGTTTTTTCACATGTTCTGTAAGATCCTCACCTGAAGAGCTTTTAAATGGTAAAAGGCTTCTATTTTCATTAAGAGAGTTGTTTTACTCCTAATTAGCTCAGGGAAATCTAAACTACTGGGATTTTAAGGTAAATGTGTTGTGCAGGCTGTAGAACCTTCCACTGACTCCGGGCACAGCTGCTTTCTCTGTTCTCTCATATGAGAGAATTTTTAAAGAGCGTGGTGTTGTTTAATTCGCCTTTTGCATTTTTTCGGTGAGGTTTCTGTTGCTGACATACCTGACCCCTAAGGCTGGGTCTGGTCTGACTGGCACAGAAATCCCAGGTGCCCTGCAGGGTAAGCTGCTGCTCTTCCGGAAGGAAGAGTCCTTTCAGGATTCTAACTTTGCAGGATGTAAATTTCTATGCGAGGTGTCACTCTCAAATTCTTTTTTTAAAAAAAATGACAAAATAATTGTGATGCCTCCTCCCAAGTTTAGCATTTCTTAGTTTAAAAGGTTTTTACTGGAAGCTTACCTTTGTTGTAGTGTGTAGAAGTTCTCACCCCTTTCCAGAGTTAGCACAGCTCATTCGTGCCCCCTCTGCGCTCCGTTCCAGGCGTCCCTGCAGTTTGCAGAGTGCCAGGGTATCATCCAGTGGCAGGAGCAGGAAGCGATGCGCTGCAGGCTGCAGCACACCTTGGATGTGAAGGTGAGTGCTTTCCTGAGAAGTGTGGGTTTAACCCTCTCTTGTGTAAGAAACTCTCAAAAAAATTGTGTTCTGAAACCCTTTTCTGTGTGGAATTCCTCGCTGCTGCACACGTCCGTAATTCCAGGTTTCTGAAGTGCTATTTTATAAAAGGACAACAAAATAATAGATTGAGTCCAATCCCTGTCTTAACATCCTCTATTCATCTCAATAGTAATTTAATTTTTGCCTTATTTATAACTGTGGATTATTCAGGCAGCAGTGAGGCTCCTGCTCTGAATCAATGGTACCTTGGGAACAGCAGTTTTATCATCAGAAATTATCGTTAATTTTAGTGACCCTCCCCAGCTGCCGGCTTTGGGGGAGGAATAAAGCGCTATACTCAAACTACAACTCTACATAAGCAATACCAGAAGTGCTTCAGGGGAAGAATGACCAAGGTGGGGAATTTTTATTGTTTTTCCTCAGGAGCTGCAGGGCCCAGGCTACTCCTCAGCTTGTGCTTCAGGGAAGCTGCAGCGCATTGTGCCCCTGTCCCACCTGCACTCTGCTCTCCGGCCACCTGCGCTGCACCTGCCCAGCTCTGCCCCTCCGGTGAGTGCCTGCCTCAGCCTGGGACACCAGCGTGTCCCAAACTCTAAAAATAACGCAGAGTTTCTGCATTGGAGTGTCCAAAGGCAAATTCCTAACACCACAGACGAAATCATTTTCTGTAGCTTCACGTGTGCTGTGGCTTTCAGATCTCTTTTTTTTGGTGTAAAAAACAGTGGGACAACTAAAAAATCCTATTACACTAAGAGTTTATTTCACCTCTACCACCGATAATATTTATAAACTATTAAATTTGGAGGTACTGATCTGTAAGCAGTTTGGTTTTCACTTTCTTTTTTGCTGTAAATCACATTTGACAGCGAAAATAGATTTGCACATAGTTCTTGATGTATTTAATCATCTGCTGGATATTTGAATCTTTCTCCGAGCTGGACACCACTGATTTTGATCAGTTTTATCCACATCACTGTCATTCTTTTTTATTTTGTACATCTACATTTAGATTTAAATTAAATTGTGATGTTGTTCTGATTTTTCATTACAGAAAACACCAACTCCAATCTCTCATTAACAAAGAAAAGTCTTTAGCTATTTTCTTTATAGATTTTGTATAAATCTCCAGAAATTACCTGATTTATCTCCCAGGTATTTTCATTAATCTCAACCTCAAAATCTGCAGGAGGCTACAAGTTAATGCAGGCATTTTTCTGGGAATATTTTCTGTTTTACTTCCTGATGTGGTGGCAAACATTTACATCGAGGAACAAAGGATAGTTGCTTCTGTGAAACCCCTGCAGCATGAGGCGCTCCCATTCCCTTTCCTTTGAGTTAATCAATTTATACGTCTGAGGATAAAGAAGGAGAAAGGACTGATTTTTAATTTAGTACCACAGCGAGGACCCGACAGGTTGCAGAGGCACTTGAACCAAAGTCTACTTTAATCTTCTTGGTTCCTGCATCATTAGTTGTTGTACAAAATGAAGCAGCTCCAGCACTTGAGGCAGACACTACCTGGGTGATAGGCTGGTTTCCTGGCTGGAATGTGGGAAAGGAGGATTTGGTCTGACTCAGAATCACTTTGACCCATTATGAAGCTGAGGATTTGTTCCCCGTATAAGCCCTGCTCAAACTAGTTTGTTCCCATTAAAAATTACTTTTTTTTTTTTTCCAAAGAGAATGGGGTAGCAAAAGGTTTCCAGCCAATTCCATCCCCAGATGGAGCAAAGGTCGTTGGGAGCAGTGCTTTGAACATGTGAAATGCTGAAAAATCCAGTTTTCACTGAAAGAAAGCTGGCCTTTGCCTCAAGTCCTGAGCAGTAAAATGAGAATAATATTGCACTCCATCTCCGAGGCGGCTGTGGCAGTGAAGGGGTTTGTGTCTGCAGTCAGCTCAGCTGCCCCAGGAATGAGTGCCTGGAAAACACCCCCGTGTGCTCCTGTGTCTCCCTTCAGCGCTGTGTCCGTGTCCTGTACAGCAGTACCTGGGGTCAGGGGTTAAAAAAGGACAAAACAAGAGTAAAGGGGCAAAAAATATGTGCATTTGGATGAGTTGAGGTAAGAATTGACAACAGAGTGCATTTGTAAATGCTTTTTAACTGAATTATTTAATTTCAGATGCCTTCCAAGCTGGACATTTTGAAGGAAGAGCCATTGCAGGATCTAAAGAGGATTCTTCAAGAATTATCAGGCTCAGACAGTGACATTCCCTCCGTGGATCTCAGCAGCAACGGTGGGAGAAAATCCCCTTTAACAGCCCTGAGGAGCGCAGTGTAAGAATAACAGATTTATTTCTGTTGCGTGCTGTGTACTCACAGTGCCCTGTGAAACTGGGACCTGGCCATTCTTGTGCTTCAGGAGCAGTGTGGGATGAGTTTTTGTGAGAAGGTTGGGTTTATATGTAAGCTTGAGATAACCTGGAAACTTCCAAAATTTCTGTTGTTTAGGTAGTCAGGAAATAGGTGACTGCACCATTTACCTTTAGTCCTTGCTTTTATTTTTGTTCAGAACTCCTTCCTTCTTTTCCTGCAATATGTAAATATCCAAATGCAGGAAATTATAATTTTTTTACCAACCAAACACGTGATAATGACAGCGGCACAAGAAGTTGAAAAATTCAATACAGCACAAATTCTGATGTTTCTAATCCAGAACATGAGGATACTTCATACAGGGAAAATGTAATTAATGAATTTTGATTAGGATTAAATCAAAACTTCCAAAAATGGAAAAGCACATTTTAGGACAGTGAGAAGTGCTTTAACTTAGCTGCATATCCTGCTTCTGACAGCACTCATTTGAGGTTCAGTTTCTAAGGTTTTTTTAATGCAGCCTCAGCCCTGAGCTTGTTTGAATTGTTTTATTCATAACGCTGACAGCTTCCTGGGAATTATAAAACAAAGCTGTCATGTTACTTTCATCCCTCTAAGGAAGGGCTCTGAAATGCATTTACATTATTTTTTTCTAATTTCCATGTGTGAGACCTGGAGACTTCACATTTTCACTGTGGAGGCTGGCTAGCATGGCCAAACTTTAGCATAACCTTCCAAAATGCAGGTTTTGCCCTCATTTTGCTTTCAGGGGTCCTTCCCGCTCTCATCCTGCAGATCTTCACTCCCAGGATGTTTCCCTGCTCCTCGCATCCCTTGGTAAGTTTTCACTGGCAGCGTTTGTGCCGTGTTGATGTCAAACTGGGACATTACAGGATGTTACAAAGAATAAAGTCCCAATACAGTATCTTTTCCTAGGAATTTACTCAGATACCTCTTAGCAGGTGCTATTACAAAGTCTTTATTGAACTTGCTGCAAAATCTGTATCTTGTTGCACAGCAGCTCCCCCCGAGGCTGATAGCAGCTCACCCAAAATGCGTAATTTCCATGTTACTGCTGTAATTAGCATGAGTAACTTTGTCACATTTTTGGAGCCTAAATTTAGGCTGAGTTCTGCATTTGGATATGGAAGTGCTTTTTAGAGGAATCAACAAATGCCGTTGGTTTCCTTCCAGTACCTTTTAGACTGTGCTGACATGAATTTTGTAATCTAAACAGAAATACAAAGATGGGGCTTTGAGCAGCAGGGTTTGAAGATATTAATCTTAACCACCTTTTCTTGCCCCTAGATTATCCATTCTGGGGAAATTGCCTGCAGACACTGATACTGTTCTCTGTTTAGAATTTAAGCCCCTGTGCTTCAGAGATAGGCTCTGTTTGTTGTGAGGAGTAACTGCTCCGGGTGCTCTTTTGGTACTTCTGAGTATTAAAGAAAATCTCCTGGGTAGCTGCTGTCAGCCTTCTAGCAANAGTATATGCCGTTGATAAAGGGAAATAAAGATATATGACAATATATCCATGCAAGACACAAAGTACAAAACGTGTTCCGTGGCCTAACAAACATTTTGGAGGTTGCAGGTGCCATAACAATTTTCAAATTGTTACTTCTGCTCACCCATGCCTTTACACAGCACAGCTTACAAACAAGTTACATATACACATATATCATAAAAAAGATTTGTATATGGTCTAACTGATACAAATTAAGGCATCCTAACAGCTGCTGTTTTGCTGGTGAGGAGTACGTCTCATATTAGTGTTTCAAAAGGCTATATTTCAGGTATTTCAAACTAAGTGAGACATCATGATGTGGTTCAGAGGAAGAATTCCTGCAGCTCTGGCTCTTCAGCAC